>JABCMJ010058676.1:0-11035 GCA_014822125.1 Arbutus unedo
CAATTAAACATAAATTGAAGTAAATCTGGGAATTAAGCACCATTTTTATCATATACCTTAGTGAAAGAAAAAAAGAGATTGGGTCATTTGGCAGAGGAAAGAATAAATAATTGGGTATAAGTGCATTAGATGTATTTTTTTACCACATTAGCTTGTCCGTTGAAAAAAAAAAAACCTGGATTGGGAGATCATGTAGTGCGCTATGCGTAGTGCACAACAAAATGTAGTGCATCAAAATAATATCATTTTGACACTTTAGAAAGCAACCAAAGCCAAGAACCTAGGTGAGAATAGTGAAAGAAAGAGAAGGGGAAGAAGCAGGGTAGAGGAATTGGTCAACTCATCAGGCTCATGACCTGAAGTCTACAAGTTCGAATCGTGTCTCTCCCTGATCACTTTTTCTACTAATGCATAATGGCGAGGAGTTAACTAGTTGTTGAACCAATCTATCGCGTGTTTCGACGAAACGCCAGGTTGTTGGTAAAGAGCGTGAGCAGGTGGGGAATCCACACAAGTAAATGAAGGACTGTCGTAGGGCCTTTCTAAAATGTGGCTCACACACAGTCATGGAGAAAAGAAAAACCCTTTGATAAGATTTCATTTGACAAGTGGAATTTCTGACTTTTCTGTCTCACAAGCACTATGAGAGGATTGCTAAGAGATTCGTAACCTCCTCATGAAAAGGATCGGATTAATTTATTTTTAAGATGCCTATATTATTTTGATTCGTAACATATTATGCATTGTTCAAATCAATACCCAAGTTTGAAAAAACCCTACCTGAAAGACTCCTTTGATTGTGGGTTGGGCCAGTTTTGTCCAATCAAGTAGGAATCACATAGGACCCAAATCTCTTACTTAGATTTCCTTGTCTATGTATCATGTGTAGTTGTAAGAGAAAGTCAAGGGCTTTTCCATCATTAATATCAATCCAATCCCAGGCAGAATGATCAAAAGAATATCAACACTCAACTACCACCACTCTGCATAAATTTCCCTCCACTTAAAAAAGGGTCATAATTAAATTCACACTTGGAGCTTTGTCGTGGACAGTAGAGCATGTTGTGTATCAAAATGACGTTATTTTAATATATACAAAATACTATTTGAATAGTTAAAACAGTGTTAGGACAATATTTTTTACGCAAAAAAAATCGTTTTGCTACACTATAAACTTCCCAGTTCCCTCAAATTCATAACTTCCATCTCTTTTGCCTCTTCTCTCTCGTGCATATCACATCCACAAGGGCATCTCAGAAATTTTAGATTAACCATTAACTCTGCAAGGTTGAGTCGTAGTTAAAAAGATTGGTATGATTATGATAGATGATAATAATTAAAAGAGGAGTAAATAAGAATTAATTTCTAAGACTATAGTTTGAAAATAGAGTTATACTATTAACATATTACGTTGCACATTATGTCTATGTGATATTCATTAATTTAAACACATATCAAAATTTATGAGACCCGTTTTTACATCTTGTCTTATAATAATACACTTTAATATGCAATCTAATATGTTAATAGACTTATCCTTAAAAATATTTATAATTTTTAAATATTGAGAACACGACATCCTCAATAAAATTTTAAACAAAATGAATTTATGTAGGCAATCTCTATTTATTGAGACTTAAAGGCTCATTTTAATTTTGTTTGATCTTATATTTGTGTACGGCACTTCATAGCTAGCATTCGAAAAGTGTACAAAGGTTCCATCAGTTATCTATACTATATGTAAAGGTCCATACTTCATATAATAAATAAAGAAATTGTTTTAATCATTTATTTATTTAATTCTTCATATGTATTTCATGTTTTCATTTTTGTATTAAATTCACATCATGCGTTTACAAAGGTGACAAACAAAAACCTTACAATGGACCTCCTACACCATAGCATTTCCCCTCCATGCATGATGTTCCACCCACCTGATTAGCCATGTGATATCTCGTCTCACATCGAAAGTTTACATGAGTGGTCTTGGATATATAATGAACCGTGTACGCTACTACTAGTAATTTAGACTTAAGCATTTTGAGTCACGTGATTGGATTCTAACAAGTTATTGGGCCAATGATATACAAGAGTCATTACAACCCCTCCCAAAATCACATTTTCCATGATTTTGTTTCAAAACCTATACCATGAGAATTCATGGCCACCCCCACACCTGGTAATTTGACTACAGCCACCTCCTAAATTCCTATTCTCCAATGGTTGTCTCTACAGGCAGTAGTGAGGGAGGCGCACTAGTCACTACAGCAACCCGGATCTCAAAAGGATAGCCTAAGACATTGAATCCGCGGTATAATCGCTTTCATCTCCGGCCTCTTCATCACAAACAAACAAACAAAATCAAGGAAATGAAAAAGAAAATGTAAATTAGAGTCTTACTATAGAGGAATGAGATGCAGGTTGCTTCATAAAAACTATTTCAAACGCATCGACAACGGTATTTAGCGACTCGGAATTAGTTTATTTGCACACGATTGAAGCGAGAATTTAGAAGAGAACCAAAGTGAGTGGATGAATTCACCCTTATTGACTCAATTTGACATAACAAGAGTTTCTACACTTTGTACATATAGATATATCTATTAACATGGAACACCCTCGAAACGAGCAAAAGCACGAAGAACCTAAAGAACGAAGCAGGTTTTTTAATTTGCAAAACAATGTCATTTTAGGCTTTTGAATTTTTTATGTTTTGGCCACCAAAATGATGTCATTTTGGTGTCGTACATGCTGTAGTGCGAGAGGTGCACTATAGCCACCCTGGATCCCCAAAGGATAGCCTAAAATATTAGATCCGCAATACAATCTCTTTCATCTCCGGCCTCTTCACAACAACCAAACAAAATCTAGGAAATAAAAAAGAAAATATAAATCAGTCTTACTAGTTGAGGACTGAGTTGGCGGGTTGCTCCATAGGAACTATTTCAGACGCCTCAACAATAGTATTTAATGACTCGGGATTAGGTTGTTCGGACATGATCGAAGCGAGAAGGCAGAAGAGAACCAGAGTGAGTGACTAAATTCACCCTTATCGACTCACTTTGGATGAACTAGGGTTTCAACACTGTGTACGTATAGCTATATCTATTAACATAGAACACCCTGGAACCAAGAATAAGCGTGAAGAACCTAAAGAACAGAGCAGAAGTTATTTTTTTTAAAAAAAATCGTAAAACAATGTCGTTTTAAGCTTCCGAATTTTTCAAGTTTTGGTTGTAGTTCAGGAGGAGAACTACATCCCCCGCCGGATCCCCAAAGAACATCGTAAGACACTGGATCCGCGATACAATCGCTTTCAACTTCAGCTTCTTCACGACAACCAAACAAAATTGAGAAAATGAAAAAGACAACGTAAATTAGAGTCTTACTAGTAGAGGATAGAGTTGCAGGTTGCTCCGTAGAAACTATTTCAGTCGCATGATCAACGGTATTTAGTGACTCGAGATTAGCTTGTTCGGACATGATTGAAGCGAGAAGGGAGAAGAGAACCGCAGTAAGTGAATGAATGCAACCATATTGACTCACTTTGACAGAATAGGAATTTCAACACTGTGTACCTATAGATATACCTATTGACATGGAACACCTTGGAACCGCAGAGAAGCGCGGAAAACCTAAAGAATGAAGCAGAAGTTTCTTTTTTGCTCTAATTTCGCAAAACGTAGTTGTTTTAAGCTTTCGAATTTTTTAAGTCTTAGACACCAAAATGACGTCATTTTTGTGCCTTAGTAGAGGCTGTAATATGGGAGGCGCACTAAAGCCCCCGAGTGCCCCAAAGGATAACCTAAGACACTTGGTCCGCGATATAGTCACCTTCATCTCCAGGCTCTTCATAACAACCAAACAAGCTCGAGGAAATAAAAAAGAAAATGTAAATTAGTGTCTTACTAGTAGAGGACTGAGTTGCGGCTTGCTCTGTAGGAACCATTTTAGACACATCGGCAACGGTATTTAGTGACCCAAGATTAGCTTTTTCGGACATGATCGAAGTGAGAAGGGAGAAGGGAATCAAAGTAAGTGAACAAATTCGCCCTTATCGACTCACTTTGAAGAAACCAAGTTTGAACACTGTGTACGTAAGATATATGTATTAACATTAAACATCCTGGAAACCAGCAGAAGCGCAAAGAACCTAAAGAATGAAGTAGAAGTTTCTTTTTCTTTAATTTGCAAAAAGGCGTCGTTTTAAGCGTTCGAATTTTTTATGTTTTGGGCACAAAAATAATGTCGTTTTGGTGCCCTAGAGGCTAAATGCAGGAGGGGCACACATAAACACACACCAAAAAAAAAAAAAAAAGAAAGACATTGGATTCGCGATACAATCGCTTTCATCTCCGGCCTCTTGACAACAACCAAACAAATTCGAGGAAATAAAAAAGAAAATGTAAATCAGAGTCTTACTAGTAGAGGACTCAGTAGCGGGTTACTCCGTAGAAACTAATTTAGACATTGGCAACAGTATTTAGCGACCTCAAATCGAGCAGAACTACAAAAAACCTAAAAAAAACAATTTTTTTTAAATTCGCAAAACGACATCATTTTAAGCTTCTGAATTTTTAAAGTTTTGGGTGCCAAATTGACGTCATTTTAATACCCTGCAAGTTGTAGTGCAGGAGGCGAAGTACAACACCTCCCGAATGCCCAAAGGATAGCCTAAGACGTTGGATCCGCAATACAAATGCTTTCATCTATGACCTCTTCACAACAACCAAACAAAATCGAGAAAATAAAAAAAGAAAATGTAAATTAGAGTCTTACTACTAGAGGACTGAGCAAGCGGGTTGCTCCTAAGGAACTACTTCACATGTATCGACAACGGTATTTAGCGACTCCGGATTAGCTTGTTCGGACATGATCGAAGCGAGAAGAGAGAAGAGAACCAGAGTGAGTGAATGAATTCATCCTTATCGACTTACTTTGACAGAATCAAGGTTTCAACACTGTATACATATAGATATACCTATTAATACGGAACACCCTAAAACCGAGCAAAAGCGCAAAGAATCTAAAGAACAAAGCAAATTTATTTATTTTTTTGAAATTCGCAAACGTTTAAAGCTTCCAAACTTTTTAAGTTTTGAGCACCAAAAACAACTAGAATATCCAATCCACTGGGGTCAAATGACCCCTCTTGCCATAGTTAGCTATTGATATATACTATAACAACACTCAGTTTAATTGGTTTGCAGGAATTGGGGAAGTCCCTGCATTTTATGCATAGAAGAAGACACTGTAAATGAGGTTGCTACTGTTGGTCCACATTCCAAACAAGTCACTGGTTTTCTATGCCCCTTCAACAGGCCCGACAAAGCGATGCACAGAATGAAATGATTTATGAGGATGGAGGAGACAGCAGAAATCGCAAAGACCATGTTATGAACTAATCAGCAAAATGCATTAGCATCATTTTTGTTGATTTTTCGAAACCTCAAGACAAATGCCGAAAAAGGATACCATGTTGTGCTTGGTGGTGGCTTGACTCAATCTACACCTCTACAACTAGCTTTTATCGTCGAAACATCGCTCCAGTAACAGAAATACAATTTTACTGCCCGCAGATCCCGTGGCATCTTGGTCTGTAATACATTGACAAAATGTTCAAGCCAGAGAAATATGTGTGAATTGTTGATGGTATAACACGTAGTACCAAAATAAAATCATGGTAGAACTCTTTACTCGAAATAGTCAGGACATATGAACTGTACACTCAGTATAAACAAGCAGGACAGAGGCATTACAATGAGTTTTATAAGAGAGTATTTTAAGGACACAACTATTGATGTGTTCAGAATCGTTCGATACACGTGGGTTCAAACTGCGCGACGTGAAACTTACATGCATCGGACGCTTTGAACATATCCATTCTGGATGTGTGTGTCCGAAGCGTTATTATACAAGATATGCCCACAATAATGGCCATAAGCACAAAACTGGAACTTCTGAACCACTTGATTTCCAACAGGAAGAACCAGTTGCAAGAAATACTATCTTCATCTGAACTGGCACCATAAACGGATGGATAACATACTTGAAGTACATTACAAGTAGGATTAAAACCTGCTGAAACATTCTGTCAAAGGCATAGAGGCCAGGGGGAGAAAACTCAGTGTAGTTCATAGCTCTGCAGGCTGCTGCTTTGTGGCACCGTCACTGCTTTTGATATTACAAGCCAAGAGAAGAATAAATAAGACGGTGAAAAGTACCCGTTTTCACCGTGAGAAGGAAAAGCTGTTGAAATGGGAACAGATTGTTTTTGCTCTTCGTCTCCGCCTCAGACAGCATGGTAGTGTTGGGAAAAAATGCGGGTCGAAAGAAGAACAAAGCAAAGTACTCATGAATACGGTACTGCTGAAAGGGAAAAAATAGGCCATAACATACCAGTAGTTCAGATGCTAGTGTTTGTCAGTCAGAGAAACATGCCAGAAGGCCTATGTTTCTGCCATATTCTCACACAATTTTTCTTTCTGCTAATTTGATAAGTAAAAAAATATTAAATGAAAGAACATTAAGAGAATGTCACCCCTGTACAAGAAAAGGCCGATAACGAAAGAGTGCTATACACTTCGATGTCTATCATAAAGACCTATCACTCACCCATATGCCCACACAACAATCAGAGTTCACTACTTTTATTTACTTACCCCTCTACTTGAAGGAACAATAAAATCCCTGACATATGCCTTTTCAAGTTATGTTTCTAGGTTAAGGAATTTGGACAACAAATCCTGAGAGGGAATGATACTAATACACAAATGACCTTGGGATGATATCTTCATGCTAAGCATCTGTTGTCAACGCAACATGAGGTGGAAATCAGACATGGATGATAGCGATGCTCAATAAAGCTAACCGAACTATTTTAAATTGAACGAACAAACAGAGTCAGGTGACAATGGACAGAACAAGGATTACCGGTCATAAAGAGGAAAAGAGAAGCAGTGTCAATTAACAAAAAACAAAACTATAAGTGATCAAATAGAAGGCCCATTGTGAGCTTTATGACTATCAAACCACAAATTCAATCATTTTTTAACTAAATAGGCTACAAGAGCAACTCCAATAGTGCTAGGCATTCTAGTTAGCCAAAAGGACCAGAAAAGTATACTAGTCAATTTGCCTATCTACTTTTTCACCTATGCATATTCCAACACCGGTCTCTATTTTAGCTATTCAAGAAAACTAACTTAACCAACTAACCAAATAAAAAATATTTGCACATATGACATCCACATTCAATTATGTGGCATTTTTTTAACGGTCATGAAACATTTACGGAAAACTCATTCTCAGCTCCAAGCGAACCTAGTGGAGCACTTGTGGCAGCTACATGGAGATTCATAATTATTTCTTGTAGTAGTTTGTTTACTAGTTCTTTATTTACGTATTCATGAAACATTTATCAAAAATCCCAACGCCAACCTCATCCGAAACTGCATCTATTTCTCTTTCCGTTTTTAGTTGGGCCATATGCTTCTTGTTGCATACAAACAGGTTGAATGTCCCTTGAATAAATTACCAGGCTGAGTGTTCCTTCTCCCAGTATAGTCCCCTTGTAAAACTTGCAGAGACATTTGTGCTACCCTCACAATTATAACTTATCTTGCACAACAACAATGGTCCTGCCGGAATTCTTCTTTTTTCTTTTCCTTGTCTTTTGTTTAGAATAATACCGTGCACTCATTTTCCACTAAAAGTTTTTCCCTCTTTTCCCTTGATTATTGCTATGATTCACCTTGCTGTGATGTATCAGATAAGGCAACATCACAAGTTACATGCCAATCAACACCCTTTAGTTACTAAAGCCAAGATGTTGAAAGCTCTGATACTAAAGAAACAGTAGACGGCAACAAACTTCCACCGTGTAATCAAAATCCCAAAATGGTCCTTGGACGTCTTAGTACATGTAAAGACTAACCCCTGAATCGAATGCAAGGTTCCTTAGTCGTAAAAAACAATCTTATCCTATGCGGGAGCAAAGAAGACCCATAAACGTATCTCTGAGAACATTCATGATGCCAGTAAGAATAGCTATGTTGTTTCACACTCTACAACTTCATTCTGATGATCCATGTGGGCACAGATTGACAAATAACTCTACCGCATTTACTGAATACCAAAACACCCACAACGCTTTGAAAATATCTGTAGTATTTCTCTTCTATCCCATAAATATTGTTATCATGTTTGACTGGGATGTTCATCAAATGCCAGGTGGATGGGAGCATGCAGTCAAAAGCAGCATTGCCTTCAAAACCAATCATGCCAAGCAAAATGAAGGAGACTGCATAAGGCTAGCGACTAAAACAACATCATTCCGGCGGTACCTCTTTTTTTTCGCCTCTAGTAAATCAGTATAGAACGAACCAGGCTGCTGATTCAAGTATTATCATAAAATCAAAAGCTTCAAGAATTTTCATAAACCCTCTAAAAGTCCATTTGATCATTACAAAACAGAGCTCAATATGAAGATCGAAAGTTGTCAAAAGAGACCAACTGTAACTCCAGATGTCAGGAGATCTTCTGTTCAACTCCTGCTGGCAACACTAAATTACGAAGCCCTGTGGCTTGTGAGTTGTTGCCGGTATCAGGGTTTATTGGTCCAGAGTGGCTTGCTTTGGAGGTCAAATATATATGTTTATATATTTATGTGGAACGATCACCTGTCTCGCGTACTAAATTACAGATCAAATTCATATTCATTTCAACCAATCTTGTCAAGCCTCAAAAGGAACGATATTAACACATATCGAAAATAGCAAAGATCAAACAATCAGAAACAACAATTATACTCAATTAACAACAAATCATTTCTCACAACAGGTATTTATCTAACTGTTACTCTTGATTTAGGACAAATTGACCATCTAGCGCATATCAATGTACAAAATTTCAATCTTACAGCAAAATTGACAACCAAAGAATCAAAAGAAACCAGAAAACAAGATATCTAAGTCGGGACTTGCCTCGTCGATTTGTAGAAATGGGAGTGGGAAAGCAACCAAGAAAGCAGCAAAAACAGCAATAATGGAAGCAACACAAGGAGATGAGAAAGCTACCTCTGATCCAAGAGATCCAGACCAATAGTAGTTCGAGGAGAGAGCAACTGAGATCTATTCCGGCTGAAACCCTTTGGCGCGCCTTCGAACTCTGGGAGTGGTGTCTGGCAAATCCAACCAAGATCTGTTTTTGGAAGGAGTGGAGAAAGGGGGAGAAAGAGGGCGCGAAATGGTTTCATCTGTACATAGCGAGTAGAGAGAGACTGGCTACATGTAGACAGTCATTCAGAGAGAAGGCAAAATAGCTATCCAAATGAAGAGCCTGTTGGAGCACTAAAAAAGGGTATTCACTGGTCAAAATAGCAACATGCCTCATTTGAAGAGAAGCAGTGTTATCATGTTAATTAACAAAAACCAAAACTAGAAGTGATCAAATAGAAGGGCCATTATGAGCTGTATGACTATCAAACCACAAATTCAATCATTTTTTTTTAACTAAATAGGCTATAACAGGAGTAAACGTTAGATTCACGAAGCAGGAGCGGGTGCAGAACAGGGAGTGGGAGCGGGAGCGGGAGAAACATAAAAGCTCCGTGAAAGAAACACGTTCATATATTGTGAAAAATAATGTTTCATACAGTATGTACTTTAACAGTATAATCATTGTATGGAATAAAAATAAGTACCAAGTTCACCATGAACGTAAGAAATGGGCTAGCGTTATAATATGTAGTTCTCTTTTCAAGATATCATGACTTCTGCTAGATAAATCCATAATTTTCTATACAAGAATTGTACAATATCTCCCATCTTTGTAAAGAGTGCACTTCTAACTCAATGGAGTCAGCTCCCATCAAGCTCTTTAGTTGGAAGTGCAGGAGTAGGCTCCTAAGGTGGGAGCGGCACCACTTTAGAGCTCCCTGCTACTAACGAGTAAACGTCCTTGTAGAAGCAAAAAGCAAAGGAAAGGCCTAATTAACTTAATAGTTAGATTCTAAGACAAAAACCAACAAAGCCAAACCACAAACTTTAACATTTCCTCCACCCCCGATGACACTGAATCAAACAGGAAATTGCAAATAGTAAATGACAAGAGCATAGAGGAAGAAACATTAATGCTGAAAGTGAACTGCAAATCCATTCAAGCATTTGTAATTCAGCCTATGTTGTGTAGACACTTGTAGTTAAGGAATTTGTGCCATGTACACGCCAATGGGCGATCCACAATAAGACCATGTGTAATGTGCTAAGGCATGTTAATGCACAGATGCAAAGGGAGAACACAATATGAAAATACTAGCAACATAGGATAAAAATCAGAGCCCACACCCCAAACAACCTAGACTGAAGGAAACAAGAGAGGTAAGTTGGTAGAAGAAAATGTATGGGAATTCCAGAGAAGAGCTCAATAGTCTTCTGCTCACGATTGAAGCTGCTGGATGGTGCCAACCAGTGTTCTCAGATAGCAAATGTGATACTTCATGAAGGTATAAGCAATGATTCTGATGATCGGTAGCCCCAACAGTGAAGTTAGCAATGGATATAGTTATGTCTCTCTGAGCAGTAGAAACAGAAATGGATGTAGTGATATCACATGGTACATGGTGCATCATCCACAACCGTACACAACTTCAAATCTTCATCCATGAATGTTAAGCATAAGAAGACAAACCTAAAAGGCGGAAAAATAATCTGAAAAAGAAATATGGGTAAAATATTCTCAAGAGGTTTGGTTGTAAATCTTCCTCTTGTAGCGGATGAAAAATGGATGAAAGACGATGGACAAAAGAAGGTGAATGCCTCTTTATACCAGTTGGAAGTCTTTTGTACCTAACTGCTATGAGGGCCGACATCATGTTTGCAGCAAGTTTCTTATCCAGATATATGTAAAGTCCAAGCCAAATGAATTTTGGAGCAGCAAAAATAGTATGATGATACATGCAAGGGACTATTGGCTATGGAAGGTGGGTGGATACAGTGATAGCGACTGGGCTGATCCAGCTGATAAGTACATTTGA
>JABCMJ010058792.1:0-11731 GCA_014822125.1 Arbutus unedo
TTTTGCGACGGGACACATCTCCGACGCAAAAAGTATAACTGTTTGCGACAGAAAGCGTGCCGTCGCAAAAACTTTGACTCAAAAAGTCTTTTTTCTAGTAGTGGAAGAATGTGAAGATACCAATCATCTATTGTTGTTACGAGTCTATCATTAAAAAATTTGTTCATCATGGAATTGTAGTAAGTATTGGAATGAGTTAAAGACGTACGTATTGGACGGAAATATGAGAGTAAATGCCTACATCAATAAACTCGGAGAAAAATGTGAATTTCTCCTCTTGTCAATCCTATCATTCTGTTACTCGTTGTAAACCGCAACCGTTGTAGTATTACTTATTAAGCAAACACCTCAGTACACCATGTGAACACCCCACACCACACCACACATACAATAATTAAGTGTTTTTGGAAATTTTCACATCGTGCACTGACTTCCTCCATATTTAAAAAGAATTTATAGATAAGTATATGAATTTCACATAAATGTGAAAGAGAATGTTTGAAAACCAAGACAATAATTACTCCACATCACACATGCGCACCGTACTAAGATAACACAACAAAGAAAATAGAAAACAAAGCTTTGAGTACTGGAGAGAAAGGGAAAGGAAAAGAGAAAGAGAGATGAGTTTATAATAGAGAAAAGTAGGATACTTGTAATAATGGTGGACGACCACGCCACATCTTTGTATTCTTTTTTACTTGGCTGATGAAAGAAAATTATGGAGGGAAATTATATTCTATTTTACGTTATGGGTGAGAATTTTGTATAAAAGCATTCACACTTATGACTTATATGCACATATAATAAACATTCATATATTTACATTCGAGGGTTGTTGGGTTATTCCCATGCGATGTACGGGTGAACAATTATTGAATTCTTTTATAAATCTCGATTTCTTGCATTCAAAATGTGAAACGATTTTTAATTTACACCCAAAAGAATGACATATATCTTTATTATCCTTGGTAAACCTTGAAATAATTTTGTTCATTCATCAGGATATAATTTGTTTGAATTACTATATATATATCATCACTTTTTATACCAAGATTATTTTACTGCATACTTGTCAATATCAAATTCAGTTGGATGGTAGATTGCATTTCTTCTGCAAAAAAATTTAAAGGTTTTTTGGTAATTTTTCATTACTGCATGCAAAATTGATGAACATCAATTACCCTTGAGCTTATAAACCATTCAAACCCAACTTCCAAGACAGAGCTGCTATCTGTTCCATCACAACCAGCGATCGACAAAGGATCGCTTGCGCCTTCAACCGTTTCAAACGATCCTTCTGCTATTTTTTTCCCCCTGAAGCATCCAACTGTAAATACTCTTTATGGAATTACATAATAAACAGTCAATCTAAACTATCATGATTATGACGACGTATTCATATAGTGTAAAAAACTAAATCAACATGAAGTTGCATACCTAGACCCGTTTGAGATGAACCTTCCAGGATTTCCTTGATGCCTTGACAAAGTTTTCCTAGAGGACAATTTTCCACTTCCCAAAATATATATCAACTGGTTGATGCTATTGTCGTGTTCAGGCGGATGAATTTCCTTGATGCCTATTGGGGGTTACACCAAATCGACGTGTGCGAGCCTGATCAGGAGAAAACCTCCTTCATTGCACCAAGGGATTATATTGCTACAAGGTAATGCCATTTGACTAAGGAATGCGGAAGCCACCTATCAGAGGTTGGCCACCCATATATTCAAGGATTTAATAGGAAAGACCATGGAGGGTCTATATAGATGACATGGTCTCTAAAGAAGTTGACACACACATTATTGACCTCATTCTGACCTTCCACATTCTAAGAGAATTCGAGTCAAAGCTTAACAATTCAAAGTGCGTGTTTGACTTAAGTTCATAAACATTTTGGGATACCTCGTTTCGTGTTGGGATATAGTGGCCAACAACGATCAAATTGTGGATTTGTGGACCTTTCAAAGTCCAAGGACAATAAACAAAAGTTCAAAAGTTGATTGAGATGATAGCAACACCAACAAGTTCACCAGTCATTCGTCAGATCGTTGCAGATCATTCTTCTAGTTGGTAAAAATGGACCAATTACCATTGGTGGAAAAAAATGTGTAAAAGCTTTTCAGAATATAAACAAATATTTGGCCTTTTCACCTCTCATCACCACTCTCAAGCTCGAGAACAATCTAAAACTTTGCTTGGCAGTCTTAGAGCCTGTTGTTAGTTTTGTTCTCACCGAGCAGTGTGGTGTATAGTAGAAGCCAGTATACTACGTGAGCAAGACACTCTTGGATGCATAAATGAGGTATCTGTCCGTAGAATTAAAAACTTCTTTTGGCATTAGTTATGGCTTTAAGAAAGGTACAACATATTTTCTTTTGCGCACAATAGAACTGTCATGACTCATCCCGATAAGGGGAGGATTAGCGACCGGCTAATGAGTTTAACTCACTTAGACCTTATTAATTAAACAGTTTGGGGATTATCCAACGATATATGTAATAACCCTAATTTTTAATTAATTGTTATGTTAAATAGTTTATGTTTATTTTCTTTAATTCGGGCTTTATCGTTTCGGAGATCACTATAGGCTGCTTGAGCGACTATTGTTTTTGGAGACTGCTCAAGCGAGCTCGAGGCCGCTCAAGCAGCCTGTTCGAATTTCAGATCGCAGCAACTATTGCATAATGACATTAATGGAGATAAACGTTTTTGTATCCGATTTATTTTGTGTTTTATGTTGATTGCTTAAGCGTTTATGGGATAGATCTATATCTAAACGTGGGTAGACATCCATTTTCTATTGCTACAATGAAATTATTTTGAGGTTAGAAGAGAGAGAGAGAGAGAGAGAGAGAGAGAGAGAGAGAGTGTGTGTGTGTGTGTGTGTGTGTGTGAGTGAGTTCTTGGGTTGTTCTTGAAGGAGGAGGTTCTGTCCATGATTGATCTATCTATCTGTGGTCATTTCCTTGCTTTATCTTTGGGAGTTAAGGTAGGGGAAATCACTAGTAACACTTAGATTAGGATTTACAGTTGGTATGTTGTTGTTATTTCAAAAGCATGTTAGGGTTTTGTTCGTTATCATCACATAAGCATAAAATCCGATCTAATTGTTGATTGAACTAAGAAAATGATAGAGGGTTTATGATCGTGGCTCTGTAAAGTTTCTGCTTGTATGTTTAATTTTTGCTTTGGAAGTCAAAAGCATGTTTTAGGGTTTAGATCAAGCTGTGTGGGTTGAAAACCCTAAAACCAGAATCTACTGAGAAAGAAGGCTTGCTCGAGCAACCTAACCACTTTCTAACAGATTCTGATATTTTTTAAAACAAAATGTAGAACCTGAAATTTAGACAGACCACTCAAGCGAGCTCTAGGCCGCTCGAGTGAACTACTAAAATATAGAAATTTCTTAATTTCTATCCGAACTTTTTGGGCAGCAAATCCAGGGAGCTTCGTGTGCGCACTTGACCATACTTTGACCAAAAACTGTATGTTAACGCATGTTAGTGGTGCTACAAATGTGATTATGATTTGGCGATTAAAAAGGATGTGTGAATCATGTTGTAATAATGGTAATGGAGTTTGGATTTAGCCATCGTGCTAGTTGTGTTGACGAGTGTTTATATGGTCATTGTGTCAATTGATTAATGAGGCCATCGTGCCAATTGATAAACGTAGATAGCCGTTGTGCTACAACTAATAGTTAGTGAACAAACCATGATTTGGTGTATTGTGTGAAAATCTAGAGAATCCACGTTAGGGACATCGGTTCGAATGCCACCATAACACAGAAGCAGATGGTATTAGGTGATCATTATAAATAGTGGAACATGTACTGAACAAGTAGGTTCATTAAATGGACGAATGGATAATTGGTGGCCGGTTTGCCAAGTTTGTTGGCCGTCATGCCTAGTTTAATATTCTGGGCGTTGTCCCGAGTTTGTGTTTCATGTGGGTTTGAGTCCCATCAGGTATCGTCCTGTTTGATTAACGACCCCAACTAGGAGATGGGTGTATTCTGCCACGCCCTCAATTTTAAATAAAATAGAATAATATGAATATTAATAAAAAACCTCACAGATCTCATAAATAAACCCAAAACATTCATTCATGATCCATTGATAAGTTCAAAGTTTGAAAGATTACACACAAAAGGCAACACTCGGCCCAATATACATCAAGATCATAAGAGAAGTTTAAACATTTCTCCTTTCGGATAAACAATAGATAATAAAGTTTTATAAAGATGTAAAGTAAATTCTTTGTATGAGCTCCCAAAAATGAATGTATCACTTCATGCAAGTTAAGCAATCTGTGCTAGTGCTCTGGATCTTTACTTGAAAAGAAGGAAGGGTTGAGCTACAAAGCCCATTAGGGAAATCTATAAAATATCGATAAATATGAATGAAATGGCATAAGATATGAGTATCAAGGACAAAGAGGACATTCCATAACTCAAACGTATAGTTATTCAAGAATAACATATTCATCAATTAAATAAATCCAACTCGTTATCTAAATAAGCTATCATCTCATTCTAGCACTTATTATCTCGTATTATGTCGAAATCGTGTGTTCATTCATTCCTCCTACCACACTCCCAAAGGACGCTAGTAATATCATGTCATCTCCTAGCACACTTCCGAAGAACGCTAGTAAAGTGAGCTCATCTCTTAGCACACTCCCGAAGGAAGCGAGTAATGTAGGATCATCTCCTAGCACACTCCCGATGGAAGCTAGTAATGTTGTATTACCCCCTAGCACACTCCTGAATGAAGCTAGTAATGTTGTATTATCCCCTAGCACACTCCAGATGAAAGCTAGTAACATTTGTGTGTTGGTCATGTGTCAACGTTCAATAAGTATTCAGATTCAATATCCATCCATTTTATTGTTTCCACATGTTTATTTGATCCTATAATCATGATGAAAGCCCAAGAATTAAAGCATAGAAGAAGTCTCATCAAACTTCTCAAGCTGTCCGGATGGGCATAGATAGGTCATCCGGATGAGATGTAAAATTTCAGAATACAAGAGATGTAGCAAACAGAATTGTTCGGACAGGCATAGATGGGCCATCCGAATGAGATGTAGAACTTTAGTATAGAAGGGATACAGCAAACCAGTCTGTCCAGACGGGCATAGATTGGCAATTCGGATGAGATGTAAAATTTCAGAACATAAGAGATGCAGTAAACAGGCCTGTTTGGACGGGTATAGATGGGCCATCCGGATGGCCCGGAACAAACAACAACGCGAAGGAGATCTGCAGGTCTAAAATTTGAAATCCAACTTTCCAATGGACGATCAAGGCATGAAATGTGGTTCACAACAAGTCATAATCACTCAAAGAAGGTTAGAAATCCTTACCTCAAGCTTCAAAGTGTAAGATCCAAGCTCCAATAGCAAGCTCTAGATTCAAATGTTGAAAACTCTTGAAACGAAGCTTCCCCAAACAAACCCACGCCAAATAGCTTCAAAGATCAATGATTTACGAAAGGTTCTTGAAGGAATCAAAGTTTGGAGCAAGAAATCTTAGTGGATAGTTTGGGAGAAAGCATACGGTAGAGAGAGGGGGAGGTATACGTGATGAGTTTTTTGGAAAAAACTCATCTGATATAAATATAAACCAACCCATGTTATTACACTTACCCCCTCCACATTGCAAACATGCTAACTTCAAGTCCCATGACTACCCTTCGGTTACACAATGGCCCAAAATCACATAATTATGCATAAATACCATGCCCAATCATTTTCGAACATTCATTTTAAAAACAAAATTTTTTTTGGGTCTTTACATATTCGGTCGGAGGTGACTTCAGGGTGCGTCTGCATTGACAACTCTGGCCCCAAGAGAGTGACGGCCTTGTCTTGAGCAACCTTGAGCCGATAAAGAGGATGCGACTAAGGAACGTTGGTACCTGACTCGGCAAAGCTACATATTCGGTCAGACCTAGATAGAGTGAATTAGGTATTGACTCGAGTAGACGGTAGAAGGTCTCCTCCTTACCTCGACAAAGACTTGTCAATATTAACCGAGTATTCTACACTAGATTGTCGGATAAGAAGGAATATCAGGGGAAAATGATATTCTTAAAAACTTAAAAAAACGCGAGCATAATGAACCTACGTGACTTTACTTATACACTTAATCATTTCTCATGATTTATATGTTCTACTGTATATCTGTATCTGTGGATTTGTTTTTTGATAACTTTGCCCTGCTGGGTTTCACAATATATTTGGTACAACTTCTATGCCCCTGGTGTGTCATACCAGATGTCGGAGAGCAGCTAGAGTATTTCCCCAAGCATGAAAAGCCGAGACCTACTGAGCAAGATCATGGTGGCGTTTGGCTACCGTACCCTTATGAGCTATGTTTAGATTATTTTAATAAAAGAATGTAAACATCAAGGGGTATTTATGTTATTTTTATTTTTGCACTTTTTAACTCTAATTAAACTTAATTTACTATTGATTGATAAATTAAGGGCATGTTTGTAAATTACACTTCAATTGATTTAAAAATTAAATAAAAAGTTTTAGATAATGTTTCGAGAAATTGGGGCGTTACAATTTGGTATCACAACTTAGGTTTGATAACCCTTGTGACCTTGGGATTTGGTAGTTCATGAATTTGAAGCAAGGCAACATGTATTTTGCCCAGTATGCTACCAGATTTGATGAGCTATCCCGACATGCTACAGCTCTTGTGCTAACTGATGAGGTGAGGGCCAAGAAGTCTAAGTGGGGACTGAGCCTTACGATACACAGCAAGGTGATGTCCCAGATGAAAGCATCTTATGTCGCTGTTGTCAGCAATGCTCTTATGTTGGAGCGTGAGGCACTGGATTCCAGGGAGCATTGGAATCAGAGAAGGAAGAGCATATAGTGGCACTGCCAGTAAGGGTTCTCAATCGCAACAGTAGTGGACTAGTCAGCCCAGTCAGAACAAGGGTTAGTTTCTAGTTGCTAGCGGTCAAGGGCAATATCAAGGGTCTCCACAAGATGTGATAGATATCATGTGTTATAACTGCAATGAGAAGGGCGACATGAAGAGACAATGTCCACATCCTCAAAAGCAGTAGGGTCAACTGAGGAATTCAGGAAAGAACCGGGGACAGGCTTCTGGGCAGGTCAAGCAAGGAAATTGGCAAACCTGCCAGGGTCAAGGAGCTAGACAGAGCAGAGGAGGCAATCAGAATTAGGCCTCGGGTGGTCGGATCTTTGCTTTCCAGGGACAAGAAGAGGAGTATGACCCAATTGTCATACAAGGTACACTCATACTATTTAGTACTTATGTTCAGGCATTATTTAACTCAAGTGCTACACATTCATTCATATCTACTGCATGTGCACAATCACTCAGGTTAGAGACAGAGAAGTTGAACATAGTAATGCCTGTAACATCACCCCTAGGAGGACAAATTATAGTTGGTAGGGTGTGTCGGGCTTGTGATATAGAGATCCTAGGGCTTCGTTTGACTCTTGACCTACAAGTCATCAACGTGATATTGGGAATGGACTGGTTATCGGCCTATAGAGCGATGATTGATTGCCGCCGGAAGTCTGTGACTGCCTACTCTTCAGATGGAACATCCTTCAAATTTAAGAGGGATAGGCAGAACCCGGCTTCCACGACTCTATCGAACTGACATGATTTACTATCGAGTTGGTTAGCAAGTTTGAAACTGGGGAGTTAGACCGGAAGGAGTTGGGTTACCCAAGGTGGTTTGTGAGTTTGCCGACGTGTTTCCTAATGAGATACTAGGGTTGCGACCTAAGCGAGAGTTGGATTTCACGATAAAGTTGCAACTAGGAACATGATCTATATCTATGGCTCTGTATCAGATGGCATCAGCTGAGTTACAAGAGCTGAAGACTTAATTACAGGATTTGCTCGAGAAGGGGTATATCTGGCAAAGTGTGTCACCATGTGGTGTACTGGCCTTGTTCGTGAAGAAGAATGAGGGTAAACTGAGAATGTGTATCGATTATCGTTGGTTGAACCAGGACACGATAAAGAACAATTACCCTTTACCCAGAATAGACGATTTGTTCTACCAATTGAGGGGAGCGACATGTTTCTCGAAGATTGATCTCAAGTTAGGGTATCACCAGTTGCGTATCAAGGAGGAGAATATTTTGAAGGCCGCGTTTCGGACACGGTACGACCACTATAAGTTTGTTGTTATGCCACTCGGGTTGACTAATGCGCCAGTAGTGTTCATGTGCTTAATTAATCAAGTTTTTGTGCCATACTTGGATCAGTTTGTAGTTGTCTTCATCGACGACATACTGATGTACTTGCCAACTGCACAAGCACATGACGAACGTCTGAGGATAGCACTACAGGTTCTACGAGATAATCAGTTTTATGGCAAGGCTAGAAAATGCGAGTTCTAGGTGAAGGAAATTAAGTTTCTGGGGTATGTTGGGTTGGGCGAAGGGATATTCGTCGATAACAATGAAGTTTAGGCTGTGATGGATGGGAAGCAATCGACGTCTTTCTTTGAGGTTAGGAGTTTTTTTGGGATAGCAAGATATTACTAGAGATTCATTTAGGATTTCTCTATTTTGTTAAAGACGATGGCACGTCGGACTAAAAAAGGTGTCAAGTTCGAATGGAATGAGGAGTGTGAAAGTGCGTTTCAGGAGCTGAAACAAAGACTGACTACCGCACCGATATTGATCATACCAGAGAGATGTGTTTGTTACACAGTGTTCTATGACGTATCTAAGGAAGGTTTGGGTTCTGTACTTATGTAAAACAACAAAGTTATAGCTTATGGCTCAAGACAGTTGAAAGTACACGAGAAGAATTATCCAACTCACGATTTGGAGTTGGCAGCTATAGTGTTTGCGTAGAAGTCTTGGTGTCACTACTTATACGGGAAATAGTTTGAAGTATTCACCGATCACAAAAGTCTCAAATATTTGTTCACATAGAAAGATCTGAACATGATACAGGGAAGGTGGCTGGAATGCTGAGAAGATTTCAAGTTCACACTATCTTACCATCTGGGTAAGGCCAATGTAGTGGTTGATGCAATAAGCGAGTGAAGGATGATGGAGTCAGTGAACGAGTATGTTTTGCAACTGACTAAGAATTTAGAAGGGCCGAGTTTGAATGCTTTAGTGGCCACACCAGAGTTGCATAGAGACATTCTGCTAGTGCAAGGGTTTGACCAGGAGGCAACATTTGTGAAGCATCGGCTGGAGTTTGGTGAGATCACTATTGGTTTGACTATTGGGGTTGACGGAGGACTGAGGTATCGGGAGAGACTATTTGTATCGAATATCGGGACTTTGAGGGAATCAGTGTTGAAGGTATTTCACCAATCTAATTTTGCTGACCATCCTGAGGTAACAAGATGTATAAGTATCTCCGGAGACAGTACTGGTAGAATGGTATGAAGAAGGACGTCGCTCGATTTGTGTCAACATGTCTTACATGTCAACAAGTCAAAGCAGAGCATCAGAAGTCAGGAGGGACTCTTTAACTGTTACTTACTCCAGAATGAAAGTGGAGCACATGACTAAGGACTTTGTAATTGGGTTGTCAAGATCGATGTAGGGCTATAATGCTATATGTGTTGTGGTAGACAGATTGACCAAGTTGGCGCATTTCCTGTCGATCAAGATGTCCGACACGATGGAATCCTATAGTCGGTTTTACATTTGGGAGATTATACGACTACATAGAGTGCCAGTTACGATAGTGTTTGATCGAGATCCCTGTTTTATATAAGTATTCTGGCAGAGCCTACAAAAGGGGCTGAGCACGAACGTCAACTTGAGTATAGCTTTCCATCCGTAGACGGATAGGCATCAGAACGGATGATTCAGACGCTCGAGGATATATTGAGAACTTATATGTTGGATTTTCAAGGTCATTGGGAATGACATTTATCGTTGGTGGAATTCACATACAACGACAGTTATTAGGCTACCATAAGCATGGCACTGTACAAAACATGTAAAGATAACCTTGTCGATCTCTGATCTATTAGTCTGAAGTTGGAGAGACGAGTTTCTTAGGACCGGAGTTGGTACAAGAAACTACAAAGAAAATCAAGATCATCGGGTAGAGACTGCTGACTATACAGCGTAGGCAGAAAAGCTATGCGATAAGCGAATGAGGCCTTTGGTGTTTAAGGAGGGTGATCATATGTTTCTAAAGATCAAGCCTAGATGTCGTGTCACTCAATTTGGCAAGAAAGGGAAACTCATGCCAAGATCCATTAGGCCATTCAAAAGCTGGAGAAGATAGAAGAAGTGGCCTACCAATTAGCTTTTTCTCCACAGATTGACCGAGTTTATAATGTTTTCCACATGTCGATGCTTAAGAAGTACATGGCTTTACTGACACACATTAGGAATTGGGAAGATGTAACATTGGATGAAGATACAACGTATGAGGAAAAGCCAGTTTAGATTCTCGACAGTATAGAGAAGAACCTTAGAGGAAAGACTATAAAATTGGTCAAGGTTCTGTGGCGTCACCGAAAGCTTGAAGAATCAACCTGGGACAGAGAGGATGTTATGCCAGTCAACCATCCCGAGCTGTTTACTTGGACTTTATTGTGTAAATTTGGAGGACAAATTATTTAAGGAGATAGGTTGTAATAACCCTAATTTTTAATTAATAATAATGAATTGTTCTGTTAAATAGTTTAATTTTATTTTCTTTAATTCGGGCTTTTTAGTTTTGAAGCTCGTTCGAGCGAGCTATAGGCCGCTCGAGCGACCATTATTTTTGGAGACTGCTCGAGCGACCTGTTCGAATTTCAAATCGCAACAACTGTTGCGTAATGACATTGATGGAGGATGAACGTTTCTGTATCCAATTTATTCTGTGTTTATGTTGATTGTTTACACGTTTATCGGATAGATCTCTATTTAAACATAGGTAGACATCCATTTTCTATTGCTACAACGAAATTATTTTGAGGTTAGAAGGCATAAAATTTTAGAGAGAGACAGAGAGAGAGTTCTTGGGTCAATCCATGGTTATTTTCTTGCTTTATCTTAAGGAGTTAAGGTAGGAGAAACCACTATTAATCCTTAGATTAGGATTTACAAAAGCATGTTAGGGCTTTATTTGTTATTGTCGCAAAAGCATGAAATCAAATCTAATTGTTGATTGAACCAAGAAAATGATAGAGGGTCTATGATCGGGGCTCTTTAAAGTTTCTGTTTGTATGTTTAATTTCTATTTTGGAAGTCAGAAGCATGTTCTAGGATTTAGATCAAGCTGCGTGGGTTGAAAACCCTAAAACCAAAATCTGCTAAGAAAGAGCTCTAGGCTGCTAGAGTGATCTGACCATTTTCTGACAGATTCTGATATTTTTGAAAATAGAATCCCGAACTCAAAATTTAGACCGACTGCTAGAGCAAGCACTAGGCCACTCGAGCGACCTATTGAAATACAGAAAGTTGTTGACTTATGTCCAGACTTTATGTAAAGGCCCGGAAATTTTCGTAAATGTTTGAGGTGTAGTGGGAAGTGAAAAAGGGGTGTGGAACCATCTGGTCAGGCCTTGGAACCATCTGGTCAGGCCTTGGAACCATCTGGTCAGGCCTTGGGACCATCTGGTCAGGCCTTGGGATCATCTGGTCAGGCCTTGGAACCATCTGGTCAGGCCTTGGGACCATCTGGTCAGGCCTTGGGACCATCTGGTCAGGCCTTGGAACCATCTGGTCAGGCCTTGGAACCATCCAGTCA
>JABCMJ010058832.1:0-24157 GCA_014822125.1 Arbutus unedo
TGTGAAGAGCACAAAGGAAGAAAGATTACAAGTTCTTACAAACCCAATACAACCTACTCTCCAGTTTTCCCACAGAGGCCAGGTACGAACGAAAGAGGCACTACCTGTGGGGTTGATTTGAAAAATGGAACAGTATGCAGAAGGCAACCTGTGGTAGGAAGAAAGAGGTGCGAAGAACACAAAGGGATGAGGGTTACTGGATCCAAGTCTATATTACCTGCAGCAGATACATCCATTGGCTTTTGATGGCTCAGGCACACTTTGCATTGTCAGATATATGAATTTATTTAGTTGAGTTTTCTTTTCAACGCGGTATATTTATTAAGCAATGTTTCTAAGGAATGATAATATTCTTGTGTGCTCGGGTTATACGTCCCTCACGTAAGGGAAAATTAAGGATACAGATACGGGTAGGTTACGAGGGGATCTTGTTATGTAAGCATTGTCAAGTGAATCAAGACCGAAACCAAATAAACGGCAATTCCATTGTCTATATAGAAAGAATTTGTGCTCTGACTGAAAAGCGGCCAATACTGTCTTTTTCTCAATTGCTGGATTGATTGAAATTGAGTTAACTGCCTCCATTGAATGGTCAAAAAGCCAGAAAATGCTAGTAGTATGTACATGTTAATAGATTACATAAGGTTTAGGATTTTCTTTATCTTTGTTGCTTTGACCCTTGCCTCTTATGTGGAACCGGATAACTCATTTCTGGATATGGATCAATTGGATATCAAACTGGAAGATCTGATGACTTTGCCTAAAGGGCTGGGTCAGGTTTTCAAAGAGATGAACTTTCTTGACTGCAGTCCCCTTTGCAACCGATGAAAATTCAGACTTGCAATTCAATAGAAACCAAATTTAGAAGTGCAGGCTTGATCTATTTGAAGAAACCCTTATGCTCTCCTTGTGGCAGTGTAAGAAGTATGTTTCCGCTTCATGTATCTGTTTTTTGGTTAAGTACTCCTTTTCTTCAATAGCCAAATTTTCATCTCTCCCCCATGAAATTCTTAGTTGGCAATAAGATACAAATAGAGGTCTACAAAACCCATGTACATGATAAGATTTCTGAGGTTGGAAGTGGTTCATTTTGATGTCGACTCCTTTTTCTCACTGTTAGAGCAGTGACGTTGAATTCGAGTAAAAACAGTTAGCTCGGATAGTTTGAAATATAATTTTTCCTTTATTCTCTTCTCATTAGATTGAAGAAGTTTCACTCGTAACGTAAATTAGTTGCTCGAGAAAGTGAACGGTGAAAACTTGTGCAGCATCATTACCCAAGTAATATGAAATATGTTACGAGTATGCCCCGGAAGATCCAGGCCTTTTTAGAACAACTTGATTCACAACAGTGAAGAAAACATATTAGGAAGATATAGATGAAATATTCGTGATAACTACAGAAATTAACCAAAACAGAATAGGCTATTTTCACAGTCAAGTGGGTTCTTGAGGTTGATCCTACGCGGTGGAGGGTGAACAAAGTTTGGAAAATATAAACCACATAAAACGCAAGCCAGCCATGTTTCTTTCCTTACTACATTTACTTCATGTTTTTATTATTGATAACCAAACAAGAGAAAAGTTCTAAAAAGAATCTCCGTTTCTTCTCATAACACCTTACAAGTAAAAAGATATATCCTTCTCCTTCCCCTTCTAATTAAAAGTTTCTCTCACTTCCTCTCCCTCAATTCAAACGAACCCTTAGAGAAAGACAGACCAAAATTCACTTTGGAGATAATAGTCCACAGAATCAAGATTTTTTCAATGCCTCGTAGAGAGCTTATTGTACAAAATAAATTCATGTACTGTATTCCAATTGAATTGAATGAGACGTAAGACTCAAATTTCCATTTAAAACATTAAATCCAACAAACCAGTTTTTTTGTTGTATGCATGTTCTCTTACTTTTGCATGATTTGAAAATCTAGTAAGTTGCTCTGTTCGGGTTTTTTTAGGAGTACTTATTATTTTGTCCTATCTATAAACTATACCTAGTGTTTCATCTCATTCACTTTTGAAGGTTAAGTTTTGATCCTATTTTTTTAAAAATACCCAAATTACCCTAATATGTAAATTGTCACTCAGTCTGCCATTAAAAAAGAGATACACTCACTATCTTTTCATATCAGTTTAGACACATTCAGTAACTGAGATTGCGGGATCAGCATAAACAATTCGACATAGTAAATTTGAAGGGATTATGGTAAATTTGGAAAAATAGCCTAAGTTCCTGTATTTGAAAGGATCCGTATTTTCTTATTCTTTTTCTGATGGTTGATTTGATAAGGTCGATGATAAATTTGCAGTCTTTCCTATATGTGATGATAATTTTACTGTCCTTTACAATTGTGATAGTAAATTTGTTTATCTAATGGTTTAAATCGTTGCAAAAGTTTTTATTCTTTTTCGATGGTGAATTTGTAGGAATCGCTCCAAAATATACTCACCAAAACCTTAAACACATTTACCGAAATTTGTTAACATCTCTAAACCTGTTGTAGTGACTGTTTATTGAAACACATTGTACTAAAATCAAACGATGGGGTTTATTTGTAAACGATCAATATAAACAATTCGAAATGATAAATTTGAAGGAATTATGGTAAATTCAAAAAAGCTACAAAGAACCTCATCTAAATAGTAAATACTTCGAAAGATTTGCAAGAATTTACTAGTAGAACTGCAAATTTACCATCATCTCAAATAACAAACGATTTTGCAGCATTTTAACTCTTAGATTTGCAAAAATTTACTATTAGAACTACAAATTTACCATCATCTCAAATAACAAACGATTTGCAGCATTTTAACCCTTAAATTTACAAGTTTACCATCACAATTATAGAGGACAATAAATTTACCATAGACCCTAACAAATTAACCATCAGGTAAGCA
Organism: Arbutus unedo; assembly: GCA_014822125.1. Classification (NCBI taxonomy): domain Eukaryota; kingdom Viridiplantae; phylum Streptophyta; class Magnoliopsida; order Ericales; family Ericaceae; genus Arbutus; species Arbutus unedo. The sequence continues at coordinate 2,899 of JABCMJ010058832.1, forward strand.
AAATTATCATCACATATAAAAAATATATACAAATTTACCATCATAATTTGGGATGTCAGCAAATTTACCATCAATCCAAACAAATTAACCATTAGTTATGCAAATTTATCATCCCATGTAGTTTCAAACCCTTCACAAACCGAAATCTTAGGTCGTCGTTTTACTGCAAGTTTTTTGTCCTGGAAACTCAATTTTGGGAGTGACGAAACTGTTTTTTTTTTTTTTTGAAAAGCTAAAGAAGATTGTATTAATAGAAGAGAACAAATCTAGATTGGTTGGTAAGATACCAATCCAATATAGAGGATTCACATACTAATACAACCCAAAAAATTGAAAAGTAAGAAGAGCATCAGGTTAGGAAAGAAAACTTTCACATTGACGAAAATGTTATGGTAAGTCCTCTATATAGAATCTCCTTTTAGTGGTTTAAGATCCGAATTGTGAAAAATTAAAAACTTGAGTATTTTCGATGAGCATTTTCTTGGATTCCGACGATATTCTCCAGATTGTGTTTAAGATTCTGGTGAATATCTTGAGAATTCCAGTGATATTCTCAAGATTCTTAAAAATTGTTTACCATATTTGATTCCATAATTCAAGTCTATTTTACTGCTATTATTTTCTATCTACCAAATTAGGAATTATAGATTTTCACTAAAAAAAGATAAAAGGATAAATTAACGTTCAAAATTAATGGCAAAAATATCAATCAATTAAAAATTGGATGGAATCACAAGTTCAAAAAGCTGATGGGATGAAAACCTACGCTACTTGGGCTCATAGGACTCTTATTTAAATTACTCTTTTTTTTTAAAACAGAAAGTAACAACTTCAATAGTACTTTATAAAACTAGACATAACTAAGGTCTTCTTCGCTTTTTCCTCTTCAATGATCCTCAGATTTCAACTAGAATTCGTGTAGATCCTCATCACTATCAACAGCCCGTAGCCTGACAACTTGATCGCCCTTTGAGCAGAAAAGTTGCAGATGGTTATGCAAGTCCTCATTGCATTTCATTAAGATCCAGTCCCCCTCCTCGGCTTTATACTCACCGTTGAAACTGCCAAGCTGTAAGTTCAGTCTCCTTGACACTTCTTCCTTCAATTTGATAATTTCAGATGTGCGAGGGAACAAAAAATTTTATTATTTTGTTCCTATATGTTACCTCCAGCGTCACAGACATCACTTCTTGCCCTGTCTAGAGATGAGACATCATGTGGGCTATCATAGGCATTGTATCAGCCACGGATTTGTTAGGAGCTGGATCAGAACATGCAAGCACACCATTATTAAATTTCTAGATCTAGAAACATTTTCCTCCAAGTAGTGGGATGATAAAGCAAGAAGTTCAACTGGTGAACATTACTTGACTTTTGGAAAGATTCGAAAATTGGGTAATTAGGAAGTAGAGGGGAGGAAATTACCTGTGTTTCTTATCAGATTTGGCCACCGAGGGATCCTATGATGCCTACAGATGGGCTTAAAAGTGGACACCGCGACTGCATAAGCAATGATAAACATATTGAGGGAAATCTGGACACACACACACACACGTATTGCTATCATTCCTAGAGACATCAAGGACTAGAAACTTTGCAAAAGAAAGTATGTCCAGTTCTTGAACTCGCATAATTCGAGTATACTTTAAACTCAGATATGGGTAGGATTTCCAGAACTTTGTAACCTAAAAATCACCTTGTTGGCGTCCTTGATTTCGTTGGATTTGGCAAACACAAAAGGGAGAACCCCGTTCTCGAAATTCTCAGGGAAGCCAAGGTAAAGCGACGGTGTTATGAATCCTGTAACTACCTATATCTACCAGTAGTTATAATTCTGTTAGTTTGTGCTGAGCTGGCATAAATTTATTAGACGGTTAGTTAGCTTTATACCAGAACGAACTATATAAGAATAAGGGATATGAAATATAAAGGGGATATAAGATCTGTAATTCAGAATTGGGAATGGAATAAGAGTACCAAGCACTCTTCTCCATTCTTATCTACTTCTTCTTCTTCTTCTTAGACATTACAGACGGCTTCTCTCCCTCGTCGGAGGAGGAGCGGCCGCCTTCCTTGTGGTTTTTGGTATTGACCATCCTTAGGGTTTTGTTAATATGCACCATAAAGGCAAGTGATAAAGACCATTAAATAGTCTAATTTTACTTCCATTTTTATTGAAAACAGTAAAAATTATTAATGTCAGTTAATATTAGAGTAAAAAAATTTATGTTTTAATAAGACCAAAATATCCTTTTTATTTTTTTCTTTGTGTTGCCTTTTCATTTTTTCTTCTCTTTTGTTTTCTAACTCTACTAACTATTACGAATATCTTAGATACCGAAACAACTTAGCACACGAAAGAACAACTGGATAGCTGTTTATTGGCATGAACCAAAAAAATTTGGGTGGCAAACAAATCATTAAATGAAATCATAGAAGAAATTAAATTAGATCTAGAATTTTAATTGCACAATAAAAAAACTCTAGAATTTTAATTAATTGTAAGGTGAAAAAAGAAATAAGAATCTTTATATAATTTCTCCAAAAAAAAAAGGTAGTTAATAACAAAAAAATTCAATTATCTTTAAAAAAAATTAGATTACCTTTTATTTACTTCATAAATTTTGCACACATGCACATATATTTGAGATCTAAATTAAACACTATTTTAAAAATTAACATCACATTGTCGAATGAATGTAAAGGTAAAAAAATTAGCCACACATTGTAGAATATCTTGAAGTAATTATCAAATGAAATAAAATTCTAAACATCTTTTTTTACTCTTGAAAATTCGGTTACAATTTAATTTGCCAACTTTTAATTCTTTTTTACACAAAGAAAAAAGAGAGAGCATTTTGGTCTCACTAGAATACAAATTTTTTCTTATTCTAATATTGAATGTGACATTAATAGCTATTTAATGATCCTTATCATGTGCCCTTAGGACACATATTAACAAAACCCTTCTTTTAATAATCTATTGTTGAACCCTTTGGAAATAAAAAATAAAAAAAATTTGGCCCTCTGAAAAAAAAAAAAGATTTGAACCGTTTGAAAAAGAGTTTGGCAAAAAGGTCCAGCGTATTTTGTCCCAATCTGATGGATAATCGAACCTAATTGATTTGTTTTTTCTGAATTGTAACCGATTTTTTTTCTGTGAATACGAATATGGTAGTGCCCGAAAAATATCTGCTCGGATACGATTTTGATGTGGCTTATATTAATAACCAAAAATAACTGAACTGATATCTAAACCGAACCGTTTAGAATTATAAAATTATAAAATAACTCCTCCTCCTATGAAGATAAGCTAAACCATAATTCTTTTTCTGGATTTATTTTGTTGATTTAAATTATTATTTTTTAAAAAATTTTGTTAAAAATATTGATTATCCGAATACTTGAGGAGTTAGTTAAATACTGGTTAATGTAATTTTGGAAAGCATTTAATTTTATGGGCCACTAGATTTTAATCGTTGTCAAAGTTTGTGAATTAATCAATTGTTAAAAATCATGACAAAAAAACTAGAAGCTTGAAAGAAGCATGAATGTATTTTTCTAAATAAACATATAGACCGGTGGAGACACTAAGGCCTTTCATTTATGAAGAACTTAAATTTCAAACATATTTTTTAGTGATATGCATGTTTTCATCTCATCACCTTTTTTGAATTATGTTTTAGTTCTGAATTTTTCACGCATTTAGATTTATTCCCATAAAACGCAGAATTTCACTGTCATATTTCACTTTGGGACCTACAAAAATGTTCGTAATTTTACAAATCACTACCATAGATGTTTAGATGCCAAAACATTGTTGCCTTTATGAAATCTTAAAATGAGACTAGGAACGAAACAATCAACAGATCGCCAACAAATTTACAATCATGACGCATCTGTTGTGTTGTAAAATAAGTTATGATGGAAAATTTTTTAGGGCTAACGGTAAATTTGTCGAATCGAATTCTTGAAAAATTAGCTTCCCACGAATGTAATAAAATCCATGAGAAATCAAGAACAAAAAAAATAATAAACTAGATGAACTCGAAAATAGAATAATAACTTCAAATTCAAATTCCAAACTTTGCCATCAGAAATGTTGTAATCCATCTCAAAACTAACAATTAATTTCTAGAAAAAAGTTTATCATAATTGCTAACTATGATTCCTAATAAATAGCTCTCTAAGCAACAAAAAGATAAGAATGACAATAAGAAAATAATAATCCCATAAAACAAGAAAAATTCCCGTTTGCACCATACTACCGGTAATATATATCATTTGCGGTAATTCCACGCTTTGCCCAAATTTGGATACCGATAATTGCATTCCTATTACCGATAATTATAGCTTTTGTCTTCTTTTATCTGATCTTCAATAAATTCAGGCAGTATCACCTATTACCGATAATTATGAACTTACTATCAGTAATTGAGTAAGCTACCTTTAAATCTTCATTTAGGCAGTGTCTTCTACTATCGGTAGTTCTTCATTCACTACCGATAATTGGGACTTCTGTCTTAAATCTTGACTTCTTGCTTCAACCTTTTCGATCGAATCTTCGTTAACATCCAAGACTCCATGATTCCCTACAAAACACTTCATTTGCATACTAGCAATCCAAAGATCCGTTAATTGATAAAATCATATAAAACTCGATCCATAGTCACTAAATGCATGCAATTCAAAGGGTTTTGACATAAAATATATGCGCTTTCAAGTGTCAATCATCAAGTAAATCTAGATCGCAACTAAATAGGCAATAATTCCATCATCTATATAAAAAGAATTAGTGCTTTGATTGAAAAGTGGCCAATGCCCGTGAGCAACTTTTTTCTCCGTTGTTGGATTAACTAAAATTGAGTTAACTACCTCCGTTGAATGGTCAAAAAACAGGAATATGCTAGTAGTGTGGACAATATTGATCGATTACATTAAAGCTTAAAATCTTCCCTGTCTCTGCCGCCAAATCTGATGGAAAACACTGGTAATTTCCGCCCTCTAACCCAATTTTCCACCCTATACTTCTCTTGTTAGGTAATTTCGGCCCTCTATGCCCTGTTGACAAGGACATTTACATTCAAACATCTTCACCTCTGCCTATACCCTTGCCAAAATGAGGAGAGATTGTGCAGTTTGATTCATCAAGAAAAAAACATCTTCACGTCTTGGCACGTGCTCTGTTTTCTGTAGCATCAAAACCAACAAATGATTTTCGGTCTGTTGAATCAACAAAACTAAGCATGCTCTCAGCTATGCATTATCTCTTTAATGCCTCCCTTGTATTTTTCTTCTCCGAATCAGACACAACAGGGCCACTCTGTTAAGTCATTGGAAGATGTCATCTATTGTTTGTAGCTTCAAAATCCGCCGATAGTTTTTTTTCCAGATGAATCAAGCTGCACAATCTCTCCTCATTCCCACTGTTTGACCTCAGGCAATCAATAAAGTTCAAGAAACCTGAGAGCGTCAACTGCAACAGAAATAACACAACAGAAATGAGATTAGTTTAAAAGCAAAACAACATCTGAAGGCTAAACCACATATAGAATTTTTTGTCTTTTTGGAAAACTAAACTTGCTTGCATGTGGCTACACTCTTTTAGTCCATGCCCACAAGGCTTGACTTTGATTAGCACTGACAAAAAGAAAATACCCTATACTATTTGTATTCTTTTAGACGGAAAACCTTTTCATAGGAACTTAAACCACAATAAGAAGGCATATCATAGATATGGTTACACAAGCAACCAAATTTGCTTACATATAAAGCTACAAAAGTTGCATTAAAAATCCAAATTAAAAGACCAATTTGAACCAACTTGAGCAGCAGAAGTAAAAGGATAACACATAAAATTAGCATCAATGAGTTCGTAATTAAAAAGGTCAATATCGTACGATCCATGAATATGAAATTTGCTGCTACTAATGAATCAGCATTTTGGCATTGGAGAGTAAGGGTAAATTAGAGACTGCCCAACTAAAGTAATATTGAAAATTGTAAAATCCAGGAATATGATATTCAATACAACTAATTAATCAAGGAACGATTTCACTTTAAAAGACAAATAATACTTCCATGACCAAATTATCAGTAAACCATGTGATGTTTCAATAGCGCAGTCTCCGTTGTCATCCTCTACCAAGTACCCAATGCACTGGTGAAATGCTGTTGGCACCTAGACTTTCAAGCATGCTAGGATGGGATGTGGTGGCACCTTGTACCCATGTCATCCTTGAAAGCAAGGCATGTCTTGACAAGATGACTTCATGGTGCCAACTAAGTGTTGACATTAGTACCTTACGCAAATGGTGCACGTGAGGCCTAACAACGTGGGCATGGATGTTATTTGGCAGCTAGGCCTGTGGGATTACGCACGCAGATTCGGTGGACTAACACTGGAGGTGAGGACTTGGCAGCCTTGCATTAAATCAGGACAGGCAGTTACTGATGCCTATATATTCTGCAGATGTTACTGAAAGCAAAGGACAGGTATCCAAACACAGTTTCAGGCAGTCATTCGATTATGAGCTGACAGCCTTGGGCTTTGCACAACCCTAGGGCAGTTGGGTGTGTCAACTGCTGGACGCGTGTCATGTCCATGTTGCAGTCGTGTTGTATTTTCGCTTCTGGTCGTAAGCCTATATATTCTGCATGGAATGGATCTAAGTAGATAATTGGGTCCGTGTTCTTTACGATTGGCTTCGTTGCTCTTCACATGGGCCTAATCATTGTGTGTTTTTTGTTGGCTGAAAACTGACACTGCAACAGCTACTCAGATTGTGGTATCACAGCGTTACTGGAGGGAAGTTAAAAAACAGTGGCTGATAAAACAAATGGCTAACTTTCTTCGGATTCAAAGGCATACCCAGCAAATTACAAAAACATGTAATCGCAATTATGTAGCGATTTGTGATGACACCAACAACTTCCTCGGGTCCAAGATGGAGAACAAACTCTTAAGATTAACAAATTTAAAGATTATTGGCCATGGCACCGATAAAGCTCAATTCTGAACCAGTACCACCAGGAGGGTCATAATACAAGTAACCCATCTTCCAAGCCTTGCCTACCCTATATTAAGACTCGTTCCACTCAATTGCCTCCAAGTCATCAATTATCTCCTCCTTTACCTTCTGGTCCATTGCCAGCATCTTGAACGTAGCCGGATGTTTGAGATCATTTGAAACTCTCCAACTTCTTCCTGTTGTTGTGTACAGCTTCACCACCTTGTTGTTCTTGGACATTTTGTGGAAGCTAAGCTGAAATCTGTTCAGAATGGCCACAATGGTGTCGGCAGCTGACAGCTTCAACAATGTCCCCAGTGGTTGGCGAGGGGGGCCAATTGGAATTGGGTGGTTTACAAGATTACTCCATATAAACAAGGGAAAGGAAGGGAATGGCGCCTGCTAAATGTTCCACATGGCTAGCTGGAGTGTCAAATTTTTAAGGTCAGTGATCTTTGTGCAGAAGTAAACCTCGACGGCGACATACTCTCCACATTGCTCAGAGAATGTGATGGTGACCTGGGTACGGTGGTTTTGGGGTTGATCTAGGTAGGGTGCCAAAGGGTTGCGGATGCCCAGTTGGGGGTACGAGCAGGACACAATTGAGGCACACGCGGCCACCATTGCCAACCCCACCTTCAGCATATCTGAGACACAAAGGTGCCGGCGACTGACAGCTTCAACATTGTCTCCAGTGGTCGGCGAGGGGAACTGATTGGCTTCATGGGGATTAGGTGGTTTCTGGACATATCCTCATTCATACGGAATACAATACAAACTCCATATAAACAAGGGAAGGGAATGGCGCCTGCTAAATGTTCACCAGATGGCTAGCTGAAGTACCAAATTTTTTGGGTTAGGGTTTCTTACCATTTTTGTCCCCATCGGTGGAAATTTCCAGCTATTTTTGTGCCCAAAAACACCCAGAAAAGACTGAGGAAGAGCTATGCAAATTTATACAAGCACGAATCTGTACCAAATTTTTGGGTTGAGGTTTCTTACCATTTTTTTTTTCCGATCTGTGGAAATTTCCAGCTATTTTTTGTGCCCAAAAACACACAGAAAACGACTGAGGAAGAGCCATGCAAATTTATAAAGTACGAATCTTCACACTTTTCAAAGTAAAAAAAATGAGGGCTTCAATCAATTAGAACTGATTCTAAGTGGACTTACTGTTATCTCTTCGAATTAAGCCACCAGCATCGATGATTTTCAGAGGCCGGAAATCTCACCGGTAGTTGCTTTATACTCCATGAAAGAAGCATTTGGTCCTTTTACATTAGTCTCTGGTTTCACCTTGAGACCAACTTTCCCAGGAGAGTGTTTCAAATGAACCCTTCGGAAGGAGGGTTTGGGAAAAGGGTCCAGATTCCAGAACCTCCTGTGGAAATAAGCTAAATTTTTTTTTAATGCAACCCAGTTTTTTTCTAGAAATAAATTTAAATAATTATTTGATGGTGTAACTAAAAATGTTTATTTTTTATAAGATAGAACTAAATTAAAAAATAGATAAATTACTCTATTAGTCTTTGAAGTTTGGATGAAGTCTTACTATAGTCCCCATCATTTAAAATAGTTCGATGTTGATCTTAATTTTATTTTTTACTCCAATTAGATCAAATCATTAACGGCAGTTTATTTTTTTGGACGAAAAATAAAATACTGACTTATATTAGGGGTATTTTGATAATTTACTTTTTTATTTTTTCAGACAGAAAGTCAATTGCGTACACTGTTGAACTAGACCTAGTAGCATTTTCCCAATTCAATGTCTCTCTAACAAAACCCTTTTCAAAATCAATCACCTGTAACCCAGAAAAATCTGTGGTACCGGCGGCAGCAATAGTTGGGGATAAAGCTAATAGAAAGTCGACGGCCATGAATTGAGTCAACCTTGTAGATTTTCTTTGCAGATACCAATCAAGGAGTTAATTTTGTTACAGTGTGCCACGTGGACCAATTCTAAGTCAAACTGCTGCGAAAAAAAAAAAACTCAAGAATTCAGTTGGGGGCGGTTGCACCCCCTGGGCCTGCCGTTGCTCCTCCGCCACTGACCGGACAGGGTTAGTCAATATTTTTGAGACACCGCCGCGTGGTCGGCGATGGGGGCCGATTGGCTTCATGGGAATTGGGTGGTTTACAAAATTACTCCATATAAACTAGGGAAGGGAATGGCGGTTGGCGGCTGCTAAATGTTCACCAGATGGGTACCTGGAGTATCAAATTTTTGGGCTGGGGTTTCTTACCATTTTTCCCCATCGGCGACCATTGTGCCCAAGAACACCCAGAAAACACAGAGGAACAGCTACGCAAATTTATCAGCTATGAATCTTCAGACAATTTTCGAAGTAAAAGATGAGGGCTTCAATTAATTAGATCTAATTCTAAGTGGATTTACTGTTAGCTCTTTGAATTGAGCCACCAACGTTGATGATTTTCACAAGCCGGAAATCTCACAGGTAAATTGATTTATACTCCACGGAGGTCCTTTTACAATAGTCTCTGGTTTGACCCTTGAGGCCAACTTTTCTAAGGAGAGGGGGTTCAAAACTTCAAATAAACCCTTTTGAAGAAGGGTTTGGGAAACGGGTCCACCTCCTCCTACGGAAATAACATCTAAAAATGTTTTTGATGGTACCTAGTGTTTTTCTAGAAATAAGTTTAAGTAAGGGTAAATTTCACATACTTTCCCTGATACTACTGATAAATGCACTGAGCTCTCTTATAGTTCTAACAATTACATTTTTTTCCTTTACTTTTCAAAATAATCCTCCATGACCCCCTCTAGTTGGTTTATCGTTAACCGTGTTAACATTTGGATTAAAATACTATTTTTACCCTCACTAATAATAGGGTAAATTTGATTTAACTCGCCACCCAAACCCTTACCCCTTTTCTTCCCCTTCCTTCTCTCTCCCTCTCGCCTTCTCTCCTCATGGCCAAGGCAAGTTCGATCTCCCGGCATCCTTTCAATCCACGCCAATTCTGAGCCTGGAGGGGTCATCTGCGGAGTCCGACTCTCACTCCTCTGTTGCCTCACTCTCACAGTCTCACTCCTCCGTCGGCACTCTCACTCATACACTACCGCACTCTCTCTCTCTCTCTCGCCTTCTCTGGATGATGAGGAATCTCGGAAAGGCCTCTCTCGTCGTCGCTATTTCCTTGCCTTTGTTCTGAGATTCTTTATTCTCTTCTCTCTCTATTCTCTCATCTTGTTAACCGCAAAAAAAGTGATTCAATTTTGCAGAGCCTTTCAATATCTTGATTGCTGCATTTCAATGCCAGTTGACTCCATTATGACTTGATTTTGCACTGAATTGATTCAATTTTGCAGAGCATTTGGGTGTAGTGCGCTGACTCACATACTCCATGCTATCATGCATCCCATTTTAGCACTGAATTGATTCTTTTATCATGTGTTGCTGAATTTATTTTCTTTTCCCCCTCTCTCTCTCTCTCTACGATGGAGAGCTATTAGCAAAATTGACGACAGGCTTTCTTGCTTTGTGGGTATCATTGAAATCTGTTAATGTTTTCACCCATCAACTCATGCCACAACAACCCAGGCAATTTGGGATTTTATATTGTTGTTTTCACACATGGCTTGGTACCCTTTTATGTAATTATCCATGCCTTGTATATCTTTGGAAGCAATTGGTTGTGTGGGAGATAAAAAGCATGGGAGGTGTTTCTTCTATATTTTTCTTTGAAGCGTTGTTGATTTTCCATGAATTTGAGCAAGAATCAAATATATTAGTTTGATTTATCTCATATTTATTTAGATTATTCTGTTAATTTTCGAGATTTTTAACTTTCTGAAATAGCAGTACAAAGCAGAAATCTTCGGAGTTCGAATTTTTGAACGAGTTCATTATGGCCCGAATTGAGTCTCCTCTTCCCAGTTTGCACTCTTGCTCTTGATTCCATTCTCGGGTTCTGTGTGCTGCTTTAAGAAAATGTTTCAAATTCTATTAGCTTTAAGTTTTGTATTACGGTTGGGGGGTAATGTTGGAATTGGCAATGTTTTTAAAATGGTTGGATATGGTAGCTATTGTAAATGTAAATGTTTTTATTTTTGGCAATGTAATATTTTAACTGGAAATGTTATGGAATTGGTTAAAAATGAAATTGTTGTTATGGTGGGACATGTCCATGAATCGTTATTCTCGCAATATGTAAATTAAATTATACCATTAAACGTAACAAATTTTTATGGAAATAATTACCAAAATTACATTACTTTAATACGAACAAAAATTATAATAAACAATTAATTTAGTATAAAAAAATTAATTCAACCAATACTAATGCAATAAAAAATTAGTTTATTTTATAATGCCAATATAAGAGAGGCAGAACAAGTCAGGGATTTGCATTGTTATGAAAATTTATACGGAAATTTCCATGTACCCCTAATTCAAAAATATAAAAATTTAATTGTAGGATTAAAACATAACAAATTTTTACGAGAGATAAGTACTAAAAATATATTAATTTAACACAAACGAAACTAAGACACCGCTACATGGTGCAAGACTCCTTAGGATAATCGGAACCTCCTCATTTGTGGAGCAGCCAGAACACAATTAAAAAATTCAGAGATTGTTGGAAGGGAATTGATCGGGAAGACAATAGGTTTCATCGTTTCACAGACAAAATGCTTCTGCAGGAATTCTTTTGGTAAATTTGCCATACCCTAAATACCGTGGCTCCATTCCCATGCCAGGGTGAAAAAATGGTGTGGTATCATTCCTACCCAATACTTCTGGTAAAGGAAACTTGGGCAGCAATTTCAAAATATTTTTGAGGGAAAATCTGGGAATCACAAACACACTGTAAAACAATACTTTTGATCACACAATAAATTACAAAAAACTCTCAGAAAAAGAGGTACATCTAAACCTCAACTCAACTCCTCTCTCTCCCTCAATTGACGCACATCTACAATCTAGCTACATGCATATAGATAGTATAGGCAGAGGAAAAACAAAACAAAAACCATAAATGCACATGATACGTAGGATATACCCAAATCATATTTAAGAAGAAAATGTCAATTATGGTTGCTATCTTCAATCTTCCAGATTTGAGAACGAAGATAAGCAGCCCACTTTAAACCCTTTTCACATGGGGGAGAAAAACAACAATAACATGGAACTAATAACAAATCACGTAATACTATTTATAAAACTAGATATAACTATGGTCTTTCCGCTCCAATGATCTGCAGGTTTCACAGAAATTTGTGAAATTCCCATCACTATCAACAATCCGAAACCTGATTACTTGATTGCCCATTGAGCTGAAAAGTTGCAAATGGTTCCTCAAGTCCTCATTGCAGTCTATTAAGATCCAGTCTCCCTCCTCATCTTTATACTCAATATCGAAAATACCAAGTTGTAACTTCAATCTCTTTGACACTTCTTCCTTCAATTCAATAATTCCAGATGTAAGGGGGAACAGAAATTTTACTATTTTACACCTATATGTTACCTTTAGCATCACGGACATCACATATTGCCCTACCCTGAGATGAGGCATCATGTGGGCTATCGTAGGCATAGTGTCAGGAATAGTAGTCACGGGTTCGTTAGGAGCTGAATCAAAACATGTAGGCACCGTTGAATTTCTAGATCCAGATACATTGGTAGGCCCTTCTAGTGAAGTGAAATAAATTTCCCAATCTTCTGGACTTGCAATGTTCTCACTTGGCATCTCTGTTGATACTGTTGATACTATCTGAGGCTGTGGAAACACAAAATTTCTAGATTCAGAGACATTTTCCTCCAGAATAGGCTCCGATGACCCTTCTAGTGAAGCCAACAAAGTTTCCCAATCTACTGGACTTCCAATGTTCTCATGTAGCATCTCTGTTGATACTATCTGAGGCTGTGGAAACACAAGATTATTGGGATCTTGATGAGCAATGGACAAAGTTGATTGTTCATTCGCTTGGAATGCACGTGCAGAGGGACAACCTGCTTCTTCAATTTCTTTGTAAATAGGTGACATAGAGAAACCCATATCAGCATAATAACCAGGCCAAGAATCATGAAAAGTAGGGGTTTCTACAATACCATTTTCTGCATCCCGACAAGCGGAGCCTTCAATAGAATTAGGTAGAAACTCATTCGACTCAAGAAAGTGACCAACCATTTCATTCTCCATCTCAGTCTGCCCATTTGTTGACAGTGTCTTGCATGTGGGTGACAAATTCTTTTTTCTACGTGCATCAGGGGGTTTCTTTACTGTGTGGAGAAAGGAAGAAACAATTAGGTCCGAAAGATAAATGGTTAGTTGTATCCTCGCCTCTGCTACGGAAAAGATCGGCAACAGAAAAAAAAAAAGACAAAAACCTTTCGTCAGGAACATTAGGGACAAATTGGTGACCATTACTCAAAGTTTGGAAAGATTCAAAAATTGGGTTATTAGGAAGTATAGGGAGGAAAGTACCAGTGTTTTTTATCGGATTTGGCCACCGAAGGATCCCATGATGCCTACAGATGCGCTTAAAAGTGGATACGCTGACTGAATAAGCAAGAATAAACATATGAAATCCGTATTGTTATATAGCTTCCAAGAGAATAATACAGTTCTTCTTGCCGAGTGAGTTGAAAACAAGAGACAAAATGGCATGCAATAACTTACCGCCAAGGCTCTTCGCAACATCTCCACGTTTACTGCCAAAATTTCGTTGGAGATCCTCTCTACTAAATAAACTTATAGCTATCCCTTCTCCGTTTGATGTTTTTCTTTTATTTGTTTTTTCAGATTGAGATGCAGTAGAGCCGCTTCGATCTTGTCTGGCAGGGTGTGCTTTGTTGTTTGTAGCAGCAAATTCACTTGATGACAAGGCTATTGGCCCCCCAATCTCACCTCCATAAGACAATGCTAAAGGATGAGGTGAAGATATAGCAAGCCCGGATGAAGGACGAAATTCAAGCATTGAAACAAGTTTCTTTTCCATAGATAGACTGATAACTTCAACGGGTCTTTCCCAACCAAAAGAATACCCCTACATTGTCGCCAAATTCCGAGTTCAGTAAAACTAATCAGTAAATCTGGACTTTTATGCATTGCACTTCTTTCTTTTCCTAGCTTACAAATCACATGTTTACTCATTTTCTAGTAAATTTCCAACTTTCATGCTTTCGTCTCCTAGTTATAAAATAGTATGTCTACTCTCTTTTTTCCGAATACACACGAACAACAAAAAATTTGATGCTCTAGCGAGTGATTAGCCTCCTAAATGTCATAAACTCACTTATCAAAGAAAAATGTATCACTACCTTGGACTGTTATTGTAGTAACCAGAATTACATTCAGCTTTTGTCCTACAATTTGAAAACAATGGGATTCACAGGCAGCAAAATCCCGATGGCTTCAAAAAGTACCAACAGTCCCAAACTACGGTAAAGTTCAAAGGAAGAACCCATATCTAGCTATCATTGCTAGAGACATCAAGGAGTAGAAACTTTGCAAAATAAACTTTGTCCAGTTCTTGAACTCACACAATTTGAGTATGCTTTAAACCTTAGATGTCAGTATGATTTTCAGAATTTAATAACCTGAAATGACAACAGGGACTGCAAATATAACTGAATTACGAACCATGAGCCAACGGAATTTTACAATCCTTAAAAAATTTAGGCCTTTAGGGATAAATCACTACTCTTCTCATAATGATTTGACCTATAAAAAAGATTGACTAGATAGGAATCAAAATATAAGTGAGTTACTTGTCGAAATGGCCTCCGATAGATCCCATGTTGCCTATGGATGCGCTTCACTGTTAATACCTGATTGATCACATTCTGCCCACAGATGCGCTTCGCCATGGAAGCACCTATATAACAGTAAAATAAAATTACAATTTTGCACTGCTTCTATAAAGAGCACAATCCAGCATGTCCTTCACCAGAAGCATTAGATTGATCATAAACAAGAGCAAGACTTGGTTAATTGTTGAAGCTTACCCCCAAAGCTCGTCGCAGCATCTTTACCTCTAGCACCAAAATGTTGATGGCAATCCTCTGTACTAACTACACTCATGGTTCTGCACTTCCTCTTTAATGTCTTTCCCAAAATTTTATTAGCATGTCCTCCATTTGGGAAGCCGATAGGCCAATGCGAAGAGCTACCCGACTGCAGTATTTGGATAGTTCAGCCATCAATCAATATGTTAATCCACAAAGAACCCATGTACTCGCCCGCAAAAAAACTGGCAGCTTCAAATTATCTTTCCTCTCTGAAGGCAAAGCCCTTCATTGTGCCTAATCTATCCCTGAATTTCTCTAATAGTTTTTCCAAGCGGTCAGAGTGTTATTTAACTTATTTATTTGTTCTCACTTAAACAACCAAAAATGTCGAGGGTCTAATCACTATTGAATCTTGCACGTGACACAAAACTAGGATCCACAGTTTGAATTCATTTTATCACATGATTTGAAAACCACACTTAGTACAAAGGAATCAGAATCTGGGTTTGATCACTGTACTTGAACCAAGTGTAAATTCACCAATATGGATCATATTGCCATTGTCGAAGACCTAGCTGGATATACATATACATGCAGATCAGGTAGAGGACTAACCTGAGCAGTCAATCCTCCTGAGCAGTTCATTTGCAGAGTTCGTGGCAAATCCTGCAATTTCTTTCGTCGTACACAACGCTTGAGCATTCGTCTTTGCCATGACTTCACGTGTCTAATGACATCAGACTGTTCCCAAAGAGGCAAAGTCTCCAGTACTTTGAATATCTTCCGTGCAAGGGAATCTGGCGTGTGAAACCATAACTCATTGACTTTTTTGGGAATT
This sequence comes from Arbutus unedo, assembly GCA_014822125.1. NCBI lineage: Eukaryota > Viridiplantae > Streptophyta > Magnoliopsida > Ericales > Ericaceae > Arbutus > Arbutus unedo. The sequence continues at coordinate 18,726 of JABCMJ010058832.1, forward strand.
TAGACACTAAGGCTATGTTCGGTTGAGTATTTCTAAAACGATTTTTGAGGAAAAAAACTCTGAGATATTGTTTGGTGCAAGTGTTTCACAAAAAATTAGGAGTTACATTTTTTTTGACATTTTTAAGGCTCTCTCTCTCTCTCTCTCTCTCTTCTTTTCTAGGAAAATGAGTATTGTGTTTTAAAACAAAACTTCTTTTTGTGTGCTTTGTGCACATATTCTGTTAACAAAATTTTTTATTTTAAAATTTCAAATTCGCAGTTAATCTCAAATTATTTTTTTAAGTCAATAGTAAACAGTGTCGGACACGACCACAAGATGATCAAATGTGGCTATTTAATGTATTAATCTCAAATTTCAAATTCGCAGTTAACACTGTTTATTTGATCATCTCAAATTCCTTTTTTCCTAAACATGTTTCAAAAATATTATTACTCTAAATTTTTTTTACAAACACTCAACCAAACACACCCTAAATAAACCACCACTGTACAGATAATACATAACATAACCAAAATTTTCACAGAGAAGCTAGCAGTAGAAGCATGGTTATCAATCTAGACGGACTACCAATAAGTACACAATTTCTTGCTTTAAAAAAAAAGTTCGGGTAAGCCTGAAGCTCTAGCCAACATAACCATAAAATATACTAATACAAATAAAAATCTTCATATCATTTTTTACCATTGGAACACTAGAATCTAAAGACATGAATAATCAAGCTTCTACTTGGCAGAAGAACTTGTGGTTGAAAATTTAGAGATATAAAAGATTGCAAGAAATGCATTATTCAACAGTAGAAATTTACCACCAAGGCCCTTCCCTGCATCTTTACGTCTACCGCCAAAATGCGGTAGTAGATCCTCTAAAATAGGCATACACTTATTTAAGTATGCTGTCTTTGATTTCTTCTCTGAATTAGACAAATTGGGGCCGTTCTGATCTGCATTCACCAGATGTGCTCTGCCATTTGTAGCATCAAATGATTGTTCTTCTGAAGAGAGAGAAAAAAAGTGAATAAACCTTTCCTCTTATTCAGGAAGGATAGAAATAGAAAGAAATCTGTTATGAGAATAATTAAATCAGAAAAATTTCGTCAAGAAGATTAACACCCATTCCCTTTCTCTGGTAATCCCTCAACTTTTCAAAAGACTTTAACAAAGGGATTCTTTAAGGGACTAAGGTATCTATCAATTTCACTACTTTTAACTATCCAAACAGGTGACAAGGAAGGAGAGGGAGGGATTACCATTGTTTCTAATCTGACATGGCCCCAGATAGATCTCAAGCTGCCCACACATGCACTTAAACGGGGATACACTGACTGCATGAGAAAAGAAAATGTAAGAGATTTGTATTCTTATATTGCTTGACAACACAATCCAACATCTTGTGGCAGAGTTAGAATGGTCAAAAGCAAGAGAGAGATGGCGAGCACAAAATTACCACCAAGGCTCTTCGCAGCATCTTTATGTTTACAGCCAAAATGTTGTTGGAGATCCTCTAAACTAAATAAACGCATAGTTATCCCTTCTCTGTGTGATATTTCTCTTCTAGTTTTCCTCTCAGAATGAAATGCAGTAGAGCCGCTTTGATCTTGTCTGACAAGGTCTGCTTTGTTATTTGTAGCTGCAAATTCACGCGATGACAAGGCTATAGGTTCCACAACCTCGCTTCTATCTAGCAAGGCTAAATGGCCGGGTGAAGATCTAGCAAGCTGGCATATATGGATAAGTTGAAGCCTTGACTCAAATTTCACCTCCATAGATAGACCGAAAAGTACAACTGATGCTTCCCCTCTTAAAGAATACGCCTGCATTTGTTGCCCAGTTTTGAGTTCAGAGAAGCTAATAATTAAATCTAGACTTCTATGCATTGCACTTATTTCTTTTCCTAGTTTACAAAACATATGTTTATTCATTTTTGAGTAAATTCTTGACTTTTGTGGTTTCTTCTCCTTGTTTTAAAAAAGTATGTTTACTCAATTTTCTCCAAATGCACATGCTCTAACAAGTGATTAGCCTCGTAAATGTCATAATCTCACTTATCAAACAACATATATAACTACATTGAACTGCCATAGTAGTAACCAGAGTTACATTCATTTGTTGTCCTACAGTATGAAGAGAATGCTAGAATGCTATTTAAAGGCGGATAAATCCCGAAGGCTCAGAATATGTATATTTTTTACGTATAGAAATGTATGTGTGTGTGTGTGCACGTACTCATACACATACACATACATAAAGACACACATATTGATCCACACACACACACACACACATATGTTATGGGATTCTCGGTCAAAAGTCCAAAGTGAGGGACTTGTAATGTAATTAGTCCATCTAATAATAAATTAGAGCTGGAAGTCCTTTTGACACACCGGTTCCAAAAATGCCCTTGCACAATAGATAACCACCGCCTCTCGCTGGAGCAGCAATTGCCGCTGAATCAAAAATGATTTCGCCGCCGCAGTAGAACTAACTCTGTCGCCTCCGCCAATCTACTGTTGCCAGAGCGTCGACGCCAAAGCCACCGGTTGATCATTATCGAAATGAAACTGATTGTCTAGATACTCCATGACTAACAGTTAGTCCCAGGGGGATTTAGTGATGATGTCAGGCCAACAAGAAGATAGCATTTGGTCGAGGGAGTCGTCTTGAGACGGCATCAGATCCAGTTCATTTAGATAATATTATCAGATAACATTATCAGATAATGTTATCTGACAATGTAACAGATATTATCATAATATTATGTTATCTGACAATGTAACAGATAACATTATCTATAATATTAACATTACCCTGATAATGTTATCTGATAATGTAACAGATAACATTATCTGATAGTGTTATCTAATAACATTATCAGATAATGCGTGGATTCCTCGTCTGTAGTGGAGAGAGAGAGAGAGAGAAATCCGATCATCTTTGAAGTCCGATCATCAACTATCACTCTCATCATCTCTAGCAATCTTGAAATCCCAGCTCACAAAACCCTACTTATTAGCCCACAATACGCTTCGATTCACAAATCACAATCTTTATTCTCCATAAATCATAATTCTTCTCGCCATTGTAGTTCACGGGAAGCGAAAGATCTAGAGTGTCTGTGATCAACGGCGACGGCGAAGGCGAACAGCAATTGCAAGGGTGGACAGCAAAGGCGAACGGTGACTGTGAAGAAAGCTAAAAACGGGAGGACAAGATAAACGAACAAAACGGGCAATTTTGTCCATTAAAGGAGCTAACCTATTAACACTTTAAAAATAGTGGACCATAACTATTAACACTTTAAAAACAGTGGGACCCTAAACCAAAAAATCAAATTAGTCCAAACATAATGGGCCAATTCACCATACATTTGTATTTTTCACCAATTTTCCGATGTGTATATATATTCGCATGTGTATTATATATATATATACATATATACGTACATACGTATGTACTACGTATGTACGTAGTACATACGTATATACGTGTGTGAAAATTAAAGAAAAGAAAAGAACTGGAAAAATATTTTCTGATATTGATTCAAAGCCCTACATAGGATTATATACACAAATTCCTAGCTACAAAATAGGAAACAATCCCAATTAATTTCTTAGAATAAAGAATTCTTACTGTTAGAATATTAGAATAAAGTAATTAGTTTAGTCTCACATTGGTTATAGGGGGAAGCTTGTAGTCTATGCACTATATATAAATAAAGCTCTTGTGTTAGGGTGTATAATCATGCTATACACTTTTATATCTCTTTCTTTTCCATCTCGCTAACATGGTATCAGAGCGGGTTCTGATTCCACCATAAACCCTAACGTTAACCCTATTTCCTACCAAACCCTAATTAGCCGCCAGCCTCCACTGCTCCTTACTGCCCTAGCCACCTACTACCCTCACCGTCTGCCATCTTGCAGCCAGCCCCTGCTGCCCTAGCCGCCTACTGCTGCCACCTTGTTGCCGCCATCTGCTGCTCGTATGCTGCCCCCTATTGCCGCCCTCTGCTGCTCTTGTTGTCGCCCTTTGCTGTTGCCCTTACGGTGACTCTGCTCTCTAGTGCCGTGGTCTGTTGCTCTCTGCTCCTATCGCAGTTGTTGCTCTCCTGGATTAGATATGTTCACTTCCGTTATTGGTGGTAGATCCGATCTTTTGTTCGTTGCGCCCTGCGATTGATTATCGCACTTTGTATGTTCTGTATTTGATTGGATTTGCATGTTCTACTCCATTGGTATGATGTTATCCCCAGTTTTTTGGTTACTTGCTTGAGGCTGTTGTTGGTCCTTTTTTGATATATTGGTTACCTTCATTTTTGGCTGGTTGCTTCATTATCTTTTGGTACAATGTCTGACCGGGAATCTGAACGAGCGTCTGAGTCTGCTACCTCCATTGTCACCCCCACTGTTGCTAGTTCTTCTTGATTTCGTGACAAGCGGCCTATTACCTCTATCCTTCTCAACGACAAAAACTATGCTCTTTGGGCTAAAGCTGTTGAGGTCTATTTTGAGGGTGATTCAACCTCACAGTGGCTTACTGATGACCCTCCTGCCAAAACCAGTCCCCTGTTTCCCGCCTGGAAATCTGAGGATGCTCGCATTCGTACCGACTTATGGAATCGTATAGACTCACATATTAATGATCCTTTGATGTTTTTACCTACCGCCAAGCAAGTATGGAAACAGACTCAGGAGATGTATTCTGGGGTCAACAATCTTCGACAGACATATGAACTTCATCAGGCGTTTTTCTCTCTGACCATGGGCACACAGACTTTGGAATCTCATTATGCTCGGTTTTGTGGTCTTTGTGAGGAGATCACGATTGCTGAGCCTATTTCTGCCGACATTCAGGTTATGGAGCGTCAACGACAGTCTCTGTTTGTTGCTCGCTTTCTGTCAAGTTTGCCTTCTCCTACCTATGATTCCCTTCGTTCGCAACTTCTGCGGGACCGAATCTTACCCTCTCTTGGTGAGATTTTCAGCCGTATACGTCAAACCACCATTTTCGACAGTCGTTCCGCTTCTGGCTCTCAATTACCTTTTGACCATTCTGCGTTAGTCACTACCGTTTCCCATTGTGGTTACACTTGTGGTGGCTCGACATCAAGGGGAGTTAGCCGTAGTACTTTCAGTAGTGATTCCTGCAAAGAGGGATTCAGTCATGGTAGTTTTAGCCGTGATTTGGGCCGAGGTTTTGGTCGTGACTCCAGCCGTAGAGGTCGATCACCCGGAGGAGGTGACTGAGGCCGTGGGCGGGTGCCTCGTCACTGCACTTGGCGCAATGCTAATAATCAAACTATGGACTATTGTTGAGATCTCCATGGTCGCCCTTTTGCTCACCTGGTCACATTTTCTGAGGATGATGGTATACAGTATTCTTCCAGTACCGCCCCTCGTGTAGTTACTATTCCAGAGGAAGAGTATCAGCAAT
>JABCMJ010058848.1:0-10700 GCA_014822125.1 Arbutus unedo
TATGTGGGGCCATGGGGGAAAGATATTTTATTTCGACCAATCCCTCTCAATGCTTGGGACAATAAGTACGAACACAGTTGATCTCCACCATGTGTTATCTAATGGTATTGATTTCTCTCTTATCTTTTCTCGAATGTACGGTTCAGTTCATTAATTTATGTTCAGAATTATTTGTGTTTTAGAAATTGCTTAACAAAATTTTTAAAATAAACTACTCATTTCATCCCGATTTGTTTATCTATTTTTTAATTTTTATATATTTTAAAATATTTGTTTATTTTTAAAGTTAACTTGTGAAAGTTATCTTAGTACTTTTTTTTTTTTTTTTAAAAATCACACTTTAAAAAACGTACACTCTCATTTAATACTTAATAAGTTAAGAATATTTTTGAAAAGTTAAAACTTTTAAAGATAATAATTGTATTTCCTTAATAAGTTAAAATTTCTAAAATAGACAAATAAATTAAGAAGAATGAAAGCACTATGATTATCAAAATGTATTAAAAAGAACTCTCCACCAAATTCTATTTCGCTCTTCCTCGAACTTTCTTGGCCTTGAATGGATGAAATAAAGAGAGAGTAAGAAAATCACAAAGATATTAACAACGGAATTCTGTTAAAAAATTAGAGGATCCTGAAATTACTTAAGGTGCTCGTAAAATAATTTGAATATTTAATTATTGCAAAATAAAAAGAAAAATTATAAAATTGGTATGAATAGTTGAGACCATCTCTTAAGCAAGGCTAAGTGCATAACTTTGTAAAAAAATTATAAACTCAATCGACTGCGTTAATCATATTTATGTTAAATTAAGTTTTACTTAGATTTTTACTCAAATTTTTTTTTTTTTAAAAAGGTCAAACTTTTACATCATTAATGAAGTTTTTGTTTAATTTTATATTTAACTTTGAATTTATCTATTGAAGTGCTTCATATCAAATGAAATTTTTGCTCAAATTCGAGTAAAAATATGAGCAACGGATGGAAATGCTCTTACAATAAGCTAGGTTACTGCTATGGCCCTCAAATATAAGCATTCAAAATCGGCGGGCCCCAATTTTTTTGGGACCTTGTAGTAGTCCAGAAATGTCAAAAAACAATTTATTATGTCTGTTCAAGGGTCCAACAACAAAAAATAAGTGAAAGATATTTCATAACAAAAAATATAAAAATTAATGCTGCAAATAAAGAAACAATGGAGTAGACAATGTGATTGATCTCTTAGAAATTAGTTAAGATGAGTGTAAATTTGTCCAGACATTTTAAGTATCAAGAAAAATATTGGAGTGTTATCTTGTGAATTATGAAATAATAGTATTCTTTTATTTTTTATTTTTTATTTTTTTTATGTTTTCTTACAAAGTTGATTTGATGTTTATTTACTAATATCATCTGTTTGTGCCAAAGAAATGGTGCGTGCACATATTTTAATGAGTAAGTTTATATATATATATAACAAATCTACGTGTATCAAACGAAAAAATATATATATATGCATGAGCACTAAAGTCTATGCACATAACCTTCTCTTGATAAAATATCTGAAGGTTGACATAATATTTCGCTTGCTTTGTTATATAATAGGTAATATATAATATAGAGGTGTTAAAAATTCGAAAGATCTCGAGATTGTGAATGAAGTAGACACCGAAAGATCTTTCGGTAACCGAAATGTCTCTTTCGTTATATACCCGAGAGTTACTGTTTAATGCTCCATTATCTTCTTTCATAGCTCCATTCATTGCTAGTAACTCAAAGGTTATTCCGTTTCTGGCTCCATTCATTTCTAGCAATCCAAATACCATTCCGTTTCAGCATTTCAAAGGTCTTTATATAACAAACTCGTTTTTGGTATTGGTCTTAGAAGATCCAATGGAATTCAGACTATCCTAAGTTCATTTTTCAAGTGAGAGAGAGTCAGATACGAGTAAGTTTGACAGGCGAACAAGGTTAAGTATTACCTAGTTCGTGGAGCTGTTTTATCCTAGGAGACGATGTCGAAGCTATCCTCTAACACCTATGGTGAGGTGGCGATTTAGTCTTAAGAAAATTGTATTAAAAACAGGACTCGGTTCAGTAACGTTACATTTATTTTTGTATATCAATTCGTTTATGTATTGTTGTATCATTTTCATATTTTATTGTTTTATTTATTAATAGAATAATTGTATGTTTTCTGAAAGTCTCAAGTATTCTTCGAATTTGTCGCGTAATTTTTCCCTACAGGAGGCTCCCTCAATTATAGTCGATGATGCAGATTAAAAAAGAAGCTACATTTAACAAACCTCAAATGTGACACAGGTTTATTAACACATTACGTTATACATCATGCTTATGTGGCATGTCACACAACTCATGTTTTAAGTAAGCAAGAGTGCTACAAACATATTATTTTTGCACATTATTTTTACACGTCACTTAAAATTACGTCATTTTGTATTCAGAAAGACCCAGATATGTTTTGAGTGATGTGGGTCAAAAATAAATATGATTTTTTCTCAACACAAAATAACGTAGTTTTGAGTAATGTGTAAAAATAATGTGCAAAAATGATGTGTTTGTAGTATTTTTGCTAAGCATAAAATATAAAAGCGAGTTCTATGAATTGTACATCATGACTACGTGGCATGTCACACAACTCATGTTTTAAGTATAAAATATAAAAACGAGTTCTATGAATTTTGATTATGTGTTTAAATTAGTGAATCTCACAAGTTGTGCGACATGTTCCATATGCGTGATATGCAATTTGATGCATAACATGATGTGTTAATAACATTGTTCAAAGAAATAAAATCCTATTTTGGATATGAAATGAATCATCACTTAATATAACTTATGAATTTCTTAATTTAATAAATTAAACTTTTAAATTACATATAAAAATTGAACGTTAAAATCTACCCAACAACAAAGCATCACTTTTTTTGAAATTCTTATTAGTGACAATCCAATACAAAATAATTGTTTTGACAAACAATTTTTAGTAAGTGAAGTATCATGCGTGATAATTTAAAATCTGTATATTAGTTATAAGGTCAACTTGTATCACTAAACATTTTTTGTCAATTTGAATGCTCTCGGGATTTGGAGCACTAAAATAATATTAGTTTAACGCACAAAAAATTGTCCAAACAGTTAGACAGTGTTTAGACAATTTTTATACTAAAAAATATTTTTTTATATATAATACGTTTTATTATGCACAATACACAGCAAAATTTCTCATTTCAGTGCCCTCATGTCCCATAACTTTCAAACCGTAAAAAATCATGAGCAAAAGATATGCAAAGCAAATACATAACTTTGGGATTTTATTTTCACCTCTCTTTTGTTTTCATCCACCGCCCTTTCACATCTCCTTTCGTTTTTTCATCCACAGTCGTCTTTGTCGATATTATCCTCTTCACTTTATTTGTTTTTTCCCCCCCGGGGGTAATGTTTGGTTGCGTGGATATTCCATTTACTTGGCCCGCAAATTGCCAGTGCTTTTTTTTATGATAACATGATGGAAAAAATCTATCATTTATTGGCAACTTTATTAAGTCCATCATGACTTTTAATTGTGTTACCATAAATTGTCCAAAAAGTAGCAACATTTACCAATTAATTACGAAAATTACAATAATATGAGATAATACGTCAGTTGCGCTGGAATTAATAACTACTGAAGTAGTCACATATGAAAAAGAAATAATGACAAAAAACTTACATATATATATGATGACTAATGATCAATTATTGCCATCAATAAATTTCATCATTCGACCTCACAATAGATAGTGTTCCTCAATGGATAGCGTAACTCAATGGATAGTGTATAAATATGGACAACTAAGTTAGTTTATTTGGTTGACTAAGCAGATCTTCAAAATTGTAGAGATATTGAAGAACATTAAACTCGGACTTTTTTTTGGGTAAAAATAAGAAGAAATAGACAAGAAATAAGAGTCTTTTTTATAGAAAAGTTCTTTCTTCTTTGAATATGAAATTTGACCAGTAATTCTGTAGTCTGTCTTAAATAAATCAGATATACAATTCAACCGTTATGCACAAGAGATTGGCCCATTGTAAAATTTAATAGTTATTAACACACTAATTTTGTCTTTGAACAAAAAAAAATATCGTCTCTTCTTTCCGTTAAGAGTTTCCACATTAGTCTAGGACATGGGTGAAACTATATAGAGGCTGAGGAGGCCTGAGCCCCCCAAAAATTTTAAAATAATTTAGGACGTAAGTATAAATTTTTAAAATTTAAAAAATATATATATTTTGACCCCCAAATTATATTTGACCCCATCATTTTTCTTAAAACAAATCTCGACCCCCAAACCTGATATCCTAATTCCACCCCTGGTCTGAGAGAATATTAGATTAAGTTATCCACAAGTCATTTTTTATTTTATCTTAACCCTTTTTTGGGGTTGAATAAGCATTAAATTAACCGCCTAAAACGAATTGAGTGCTGCTGGTCCAACTCGTATACCAGTTTGGATCATCTTTGAACCAATACACTGACGGGTCGGGCCTGCATCATAAAATGGGCTAGTTACGGCCCGTAACCTTAGACTGTTGGACTCTCTTGTTTGGCCCAATACGTGTCCGGGCTCGAGCAGCGGGGTCCATTTTGTCCTCAACCTCACATGAAAATGAAAATTGTTTCACTACTTTCGCCTGGGCACTGAATTCTATGCTCTCTCTATCTCTCTATCTCAGAAGAAGTTGATACTGAAGTATCAAATTTGGACTCAAACGACGATGTCACTCTGCACATCTATAATCTACCTTGTTAACTGGAGCCATGATTAAGTGAAGAAAGATCTGTTTCCGTCTGCAACATTTCGGATAGATTGAGCGATATTCGAATTCGATTGGGGAAAATGCAGAGCAGGGGATCGAACAATAGACTCTCCGGCACGATGTATGGAGCCCGAATTTCAACTCTTGTTCTCTGCATGTTCGCCACCATGGCCTCCTTCTATATCGCCGGACGGTGAGCTTTTTTCTTCTTATCTATTATTGAACCACATTCTGTTAGTTGAACTCAGTAATCTAGCTCTGTTTTTTTTTTTTTTTATGTTTAATCACATCATGTTGGACTATTGTTTCTGTGTAGTGAGATCTTAGAACTCTTTTCTATGCGCGAATTTTCTTATCAGAATAGGCTGAAAACGGAAACTGAAAATGGAAACTATTGATGGATATAGGCTGAAACCAAAACAATTTCTAAAAATAGTGCCAAATGCACTTTGAACATGCATTTTTAGTCGACATGTTCAATCGACTAGTTCAAAATTAATATAGAGAACAGATTAAGCTACAGAGTCAATTTCAATAGACTTATTAGATGGTCCCAGGAATATTACGTCAATAGAGAAAGTAGTTCTTTGTGTTGTGCCCTTGAAACGAAGCTAGGGCAGCGAGTGAATAGATTGACCTTGAAATGGCAACGATTAATTACTATTGCTATAAAACAGCTTGTATTTTATCTCTGTTACATTTTCGTAAAAATGAGAAACGTGCGTTTTTGTGTGCTTTGAATATGAAAAGGATCTCGTCAACTTTGGATCTGAAAAGGATATTCGAATTGCCGTTAAGGAAGTTAGGGATTTCCACCACTGGGGATGAATGTATTCTAACATATGGGTGCTGACTCGAATTGCATCTGCAATTGACTGCATGAATTTCACCTGCTTCAGAGACGGTACTAATGCCGCCGGATCGTATCCGAAAGCAATCACGCACACATTATTGAACGTGAATTGTTGAAGAATGTCCTGAAGATCGAGCACGGTTTATTAGCTGCAGCGGCGGAGAGGATTGGGATTAAACGGTCGTTGAGCTCGGCATCCACCATGTCTTTGATGAATTTCTGCAATGAATTGCTGTTAAACTCATGGCTCGTGACTCGTCTCTGGAACTTCCAACCACATCTCCGGCTTAAACGTGTACACCAGAGGAGAAGAGAGTTGCCAGAAATGGAAGGTGATGTCCGGAGAGACAGATCACCAGAATGGGGGCCGAAATTGCCGGAGGAAATCATCTGAGAGAGAGAAGAGAGAGAGAGAGAGAGTATTTCAAAACGCGTAGATGCATTTTTCTGATTTGGAGCAAATCATGAATCCCAAGTAAAACGCAAGTAGGGAATGCGGTTCATAAAAACAAAAACGCATGTTCAACCTGCATTTTGTCCATGATGGCAGGCTTATGCCATGTCGACTGAAAACGCATGTTCAAAGTGCATTTTGCACTATTTTTACAAATTGTTTCGTTTCAGTCTATTTCTATCAATAGTTTCCGTTTTCAGCCTATTGTGATAAAAAGTTCTCTATGCGCACATTCACATTTATTTCCCACGTTAATGTGTCGTAATTAAAGTTCAAATGCATTAATTTCACCCACTCTTATACTTGCGTATCGTTTTCAACATGTGCAAAAGGTGTATATATCTCCATAGATTTAAGATTTGTATTAACGCAATCTGGATATCCAAATCTGTTTAGTTGCAAATATTGACACTTATTCACACAGTGCATATAAAAACCTATGCAGGTCAAGAGCAAGAGGTGTGAATGATGTAAGAAAACTCTACTGTTACAAATGATGTATACATAAATTTGCGTGAGGATGATGCTGCAGTATCATTTTGGAAATTCAATCTAACTCGATGGAATCTTAGTTTAAAGCTAAATTTTTTTTTGAAAATTGTGGAAATATAACATGAAAGAAGGCACAAGAGGTTTAAGCAGTTGACCTACATCCACGCGAGAGCTAAATACTACTATATTTCACATTCCAATTTTTTTTGGGTAAGTAACCCAAATATTTACATTGATACAATCAATTTTTTTTCCTGTTTAAGTCAGATTTGAAAATTTGAAGCTATCAACCAGTGCTGTATCTGTATATTGATTTTGGCTTCAACCAAGCAGATGGAAGTTAGAAAAACATGAACTGTCTTTAAGTAGTTTTTGTCTCTTGTAGTTCCTAATTAAGAAACATTCGGAGCTAAATCCCACTACTCACATTCATCAAGTTCTGAACAGTGCACCTCTTGCATTTTTGTCTTCATTTTGGAGCTTCAACCAAGCACATGAAATTCGAAAAACTTGAATGTTTTTGTGTGCAATGTAAAGGTCTTTTTGGGGACATCTTTCAATGTAATTCGTGAACGCAATTGAGATGTGAGTAGCACCTGTGGGGGAAAAATGGAAACAAAAGGAGATTTTGGTGAAAAGCTCATGTCACCGCATTCATAAATAGCTTTTTAGCTCATGCAGCACAGCACATCTGGAATTGCTTCATCACCATTTTTTTCCTTGTAAGTTCAGTTTTACTGACTAGATCCCTTTCACCTTTTTCTTCTATTTTCTGGAGATAGTTTGTGGCAGGATGCAGAAAACCGGGTCATTATAATCAAAGAGCTTGATCGGATAACCGGGCAGGTAATAAAACAGCGATTGTTCTTGTGTTTTTCTAATCTTGATGATGTGGTTGACCCAAAAATATGGGGTCCACATGCAGGAAAACCATGTCCTTTGGGGTCAAATCATGTCCTTTGGGTGCATGCAGCATCATAAGTCATAACTAGGCTTTTGAGTGTTCAAGGAAATTACACATCATCTTACTCTTTTAGCGAAAGTTGCATGTGAAGTGCGACATATTCAAACTGCTACACAGTGAGAATTGAGATCATTTATGTCTATTTTTGAGAATTTTTTTCTCGAATACAAGATACTATGTATGTTTCTTTCTTTCTTTTTCAAGGATCTTAGTGGTGATTGACAAGTTTGGAAACTTATGCATTGTTAATATCGTTGGCATAAAGTTCAAAAAGGGGTTTTGCTGCCTAACTGTAAATCTGACTGTGTTTGTGAAGTGCACTATTTGGCACCTGTAAGTGGTTTTGCACCATTTTTTTCCCCGACACTTGCATGGACACCTTCGTGTACACGTGAACCTTTCTTTGGAGTAGTTGAATTTTAACACTTCCTTTTGTAGGGGAAATCTGCAATATCAGTGGATGATACATTGAAAATCATAGACTGCAGGTAACACATTTGTGATTGTCATTGATTATATTAATGATTTGCACTTGCATAAGTTTCTCTTTTCTAAAAAGTTTGTAAAAGGATCTTATGCTTGTCAGGGAACAACATAAGAAATTATCAGCTCTTGAGATGGAACTTGTAGCAGCCAGAAAGGAGGGTTTCAGGTCGAGCCACTTGCCTGTGACTAATGGGACACCGAAGAAAAGGCCTCTAGTAGTCATAGGAGTACTCACAGGGTTTGGCCGCAAGACTAATAGAGACGCAATCCGTAAAGCATGGATGGGAACTGGTACAGTACCGTCTTCCTATGTCGCTTCATTTTTTGTCCTCCTCTATTGTGGAGTGATAATTGTTTTGTTTATCTACCTTCACACAATGACATTCTGTTTTGCTGCGGTAAAGGGTCAAAATGCAGAGAAATTGATAGTAGATAGCTGCAGAATTACAAGTCTGGGTGATTATTGAATATCCAGGGGTTCTATGCCGATACTAGGAATATGCATGTGATGACAGTTTGCATTCAAAAAAGAAACATACGTGTTACCATTGATCTTTTGTACCATTTGTAGTACCACTTGTGTGTCTTAACATATGGGAAGAGAAACTAATGGCTGCAGCACATGTTAAACAATCTGAACGTCAACAATTGATTCCACGTGGCAAAGATTGACTATGAGATGTATTTCTGTTTGACAAAGTTTACTTCGAAAAGTGGATAGGTGTAGGATATACAGTTCATACAAGCACAGAACTAGTTAACCCAAAGGCCGTTGCTAATTGTTCAAATATGCACTAAAAGAATGAGTGAAAAAAATGGAAAGAAAATAGGTGAAATCCAGCATCAGTGCTTTGGATATGCTAAAGATGTCTCCGACATGTTAAATGGTGGGAAAATCATTTAACCTGGTAATGTTGTTGAGACCACGGGTTATGCCTATCATTCTTATCAACCCAGTGAAGTCTTAATTTTCTTCTTTTCAAGTCTTTTATCAGTTCTGAAATTCTCATTCACTTACAAAAAGCTTGGTGATTTATTTTCGACCTTGTCTTCTTTAGACAGTTGGTCGTGCATTTAAATACCCTGCTAATTTGGTGGGGCGCGGCAAGTTTATTTTCAATTATGGTGCTGTCTAAGTTGGACTCGGCAAACATTGTGATTATTGCAAACTAACATTACTTCTTCCATGAGTGACATTTCCGTAGTAGTGAACGATTCTGTAACAATATTTTCTGTAGGATTTGTCAATGACTATATTGCCTCCATGATTTTTTAGCTATGGCACTCTTTCTCTTATAAGGAATTCGTTGTACTAAAGAAATTTAGGGGTTTGAAATTTCTATTACCAAAATTGTTTGGCTTTTTATAGAAGTATAAATTCAGTGTATTTATCATCTTTCGAAGTACCAAACTGTGCTCCTCATGTTTCAGATGCGGCTTTGAAAAAGATGGAAGATCAAAAGGGCATCATTGTTCGATTCGTCATTGGAAGAAGGTTGCTTTTATCTTAATTCTTTTTTACGTATGCCTAAATTAATATGGTAGCTGAGTGGAGCTCAATATTTTGCGAATTGTTAATCATGCAGCTCTAACCGCGGGGACAGTCTGGACAGGGGCATTGACGGTGAAAATAAGCAGACCAATGACTTCATTATTCTTGTACGTTCAAGAGCCCTTGAATTCTTTTACCATCCTTTATCTTGAACTCAGAGTTGCATGTCTAGCAGTTGTTACTTTTGTCATGCTTGTGTCTTGCATTATGACATTCCAGTCAACATGTGCTCATTGTTAGCATTTGTTTTTCTTTCCTTTCTCCTTTTATAGGAGAACCAAGTAGAGGCACTTGAGGAGATTCCAAAGAAGACAATGATGTTCTTTGCTCATGCCTCAGAGAAATTTGATGCTGAGTTCTATGCGAAAGTCAATGATGATATTTATTTAAATATCGGTTCGTAATCGGGAAATTTCTGAGTATAACTTTCTCTAGCTTAATTGTCTGCTACGTTTTCCGAAATGGCTACAACTTGGGAAACCTCCACCTATCTTTAACCTGATATGGTTCTATTAGAACAATTACCTCAATTCAATACAAAACCCAGCAATATATTATCTGTGCAGATGCTCTGGGAAATACGCTTGCAGCTCATTTGGACAAGCCTCGTGTATACATTGGGTGTATGAAATCAGGAGAAGTTTTTTCTGAACAGTGAGTTTGGCTAACAAGTTCAACTCTTTGACCAATGCATTCCAGAAATTTGGTGTAGAATGTGTGTATCAAATCCTATCTTTACTCACAAATTTGCGTTTTCTGCAATATGGCAGGAGCCAGAAGTGGTATGAACCAGATTGGTGGAAATTTGGGGATGGCAAATCGTAAGTTGTTCTGGATTAGATTATGGCTTGTTAGTCATGTGAAAATAAAGCTTCACAATTCATAATTTTGAACATGCAGTTTCTTGATTCTGTCTCAATGCAAGAAAAAATATGTTGCAATTTAAAATCCTTGAATTCTATTAGCTTGGAAAGCAATATATGATTCTTCATTTTGCAGTTCCATGTTATCTTATATGAACACCTGGTTCATTAAACACAGAAGCTGCTGATATGTTTGGTCTTACATCATGGTTTTCACTATTACAGCTCTTTATTA
>JABCMJ010058853.1:0-15338 GCA_014822125.1 Arbutus unedo
AAATTTTAAAATAAAATTTTGTTAATAGATTACGTACACAAAACACACAAAACAAAATGTGGCTGTGCATTAAAACTACGCCGTTTTAATGCACAGCAGGGGCTGCTGTGCACCCTGCACAGCAGGCCCCCCGAGTCCTATTTTTATTCAGCACTTTATTTAAGTCTCCCCTCTATCTTATTCAACCTTTTACCTAAAATTTCAAAATTTATGACCCAGGGGAAAAAGAAGGCCAAGAAGAAAAAGAATAAAAAAAAAAGGAGAGAGAGAGAGAGTCGAATTGAGAGAGGGAAGGAGAGAGAGAGTGTTCATGAAAGACAAGGGTCTATCATCTTAAAAAAATTTTAAAAAATTCACCGTTAACTCAAAATAATATTTTAAAAATATCTACGTGATTAGATTTTTGAATAATATTTTTTTCATAAATATTCTATTTTTTGTTATAAAAAATGAGTTATTACAATATACATCTCACTTAAAAATTTTGGTTCTCGAGGCCCTTATAACCTCAAAAGTAAAGTAATATTTTTAATGTGCGCAGGGACAAAATTAAAAATTTTATACGCTGGGACGAGCCTGCTATTTGAATTTTTTTTCAAAATATATATATTTCAAGGGTGACAGCTCTTTCCATCATTGGATGTGAACTCTATAAATATTTTATAGTAAAAAAGTTCATAACGAATTTTGATATGAGTACGAATAGAATGTACAAACGTGAAAAGAATGAGCCCTATCTCCGAGTGGACCACATCCCCCTTCTCTCTTCTCCAGACTAGGGACCCAACTGTACACAGTGCACAATAAGATGTGTTGCGCATCAAAACGACATCATTTTAGTACGCAAAATACTACCCGAATAGTAAAAAACTGACTGAATAATTTTCGATCAGTATTTTATGCACCAAAACGATAATATTTTAATGCACAACACGTGATATTGTGCATTACACACAGTAGCCTTCCCATTTCCCTCTTCCCCTCTCACATTGGTACTAGTAGCCCACTAGTTGAAATTACGTTCTTTGATCGCTGGTCTATTCAATCCGGTATCATTTTTTTTAATAATTTTGAACCCTACGTTTATTTTCATTTTTATGTTTGTGGATAGTAGTATTCCATTACTAGGAACCACTTATCCTCTTGTTTGACGGGAATTGGAGTGGTTATTGTGTATTACGTATAACAGAATGTGCCGCGTGACAAAACGATATTATTTTAACGCGTAAAATACTAATTGAAAATTATTCGATTAGTAAAAAACTGTTCGGGTAATATTTTACGTATCGTTTTAACGCATAACACACCCTTCTATGAGCATTGCACAACATGTTCGTGGTCCTGTTTGACTAGTAGTCTAAACACTACTTGGGCATATTTTGAAGAAAAATTAGGATCCATCACTGAATTTATTTTCCAAATCATAAATAATTCATTTACACTCAAATATTTAACACCCATAAAGTCCCAGGTAAGATCTAATGCCTTGGCTATAACACCATTTATGATGCTCCCAACTGTCCTGAATTTTTTTTATTAAGCCCCAAAAAATAATAAATAAATTTCTAATAATTACAAGTGGCGAGCTTTAAAACCTCCAAATGATACTCGGTAATAGACTACGGAAATCTAAATCTAAATAATTATTTTTGGTCTTTCCTTCGGACCGCTGCTAATTTTGCTTCAAATCCGAAACTACACATTACGCAGGAAGTATACAATCAGGCAAAATTATACACTCAAAATAATAAAAAATAAATTTATTACTTGAAGCTCACACTAAATCCTCTTTGGCACATAAACGGCTGATTGACCAACCTCGCTCGTTTCTTATAACAATTAGTTTTAATGTATTTAACCATAATTGAATACACTGATTGAGGATTCTAATACATAATTTCAATAAGAGCATGATAACAAATATGAGTACAAAATTGAGATAATGAATTCGAAAGTTTGAAAGCGCATTTTATATTTCCAATATCTTAATGTTTTACCGTGGCCGTAGAATATGTGTATACTAGTAACAAGAACAATATATTAAAATTGTGTTTCAGTCGGTCGGACACCATTTAAGACGCCATTAGATTAGAATTCGTTGAAGGTCAGTGAGTTGGACGGGTTAGCTCTATTGGATAAACAAGGTCAGAAAGAGAAAAAAGGGAAGAGAGAGAGAGAGAGAGAGAGTTCCTGAGAGATATTTTAGGAAGAGGGTTAAAATAGAGAAAAGAAAGGTGCAAAATGAAAGGAGTGGGTCCCCGACCTCTAAATTAAGTCGCTCAACATGTTGGAAAAAGAATACAACCGTTGGATGGGATTGGATAAACAAGGCAGAAAGAGAAAAAGAAGAGAGAGAGAGAGTTCCCGAGAGATATTTAAGGAGAGAGGGTTAAAATAGAGAAAAACAAGGTACAAAATAAAAGGGGTGGGTCCCAACCTCTAAAATGAAGTCGCCCATCGAGGCGGAAAAGAAACCAACCGAACTTCTAAAAAATTATTGTTGACTCAAAATAATATTTTAAAAAATATCTGCATGACCATATTTTTGAAATATTTTATTTGTACATACTCTATTTTCTTTTTCTTTTATGAAAAAACATGTATTGTTACAGAAGCTCTTCATAAGCCAGTTGAAAACTTAAGCTGCGTTTGGACATTGGATCAATAAATTTTGGAGGATTTATAAAGGAAAAGGTACAGATGAAGAACATGATCATGAAAATTGATCTACTAAAAAAGTAAAGTTTGTTCTTTTGTTTCATGATCATTTTCTCTTCCCTCCAAAAATTCTTGATCCAAACATATGTATAATGCCTTGTAAACATGATTAAAAATATCTAGAAGAGTTGTGGGGAATATTCTCAATCACACCTTCTTTGGCTTTTTTGGGTCTTATTGGATAGCTTTTTGGCTAGCCTCACTCGTTTCTTATGACAATTACTTATATCATATTCAGCCATAATTGAACACACTGATCTTGAATTCAAATACGAAATTTCAATAAGAGCATGATAATAAATATGAGAATGAAATTAAGATAATTAAAGAAATTAGTCTAAGAATTTGAGACAACATTGTATACATTCGATACCTTAATTTTTTTTATCATAAGATTAAAATATGTGTATAATAATGGCAAGATCAGTGTTTGAAATTGTGTCTCGATCGGACACTGTTTGAAACCTTATTGAATTAAAATTCATTGAAGGTACCGACTTTGATGGGTTACTTCTATTGGAAAAAAAGGCAGAGAGAGAAAAAGAAGGAAAAAAGAAAAAAGGAGAGAGAGAGTTAAAATAGAGAAAACTAAGAAACAAAGTTGAAGGGGTCAAAAATCAACAGCCCAACTTTATGACAAAAATACAACCGGCATCTTCAATTCAAACCTGGTTTGGTCGCACATGTTCTCGATTTTTTTTTTAAAATTCATCATTGCCTCGAAATAATATTTCAAAATATCTGCATGATCAAATTTTTAAATAAAAATCTTCTTTTGCAAATACTTTATTATTTGTTATAACAAAAAGGGGTTGTTACAAAAGCTCTTCACAAACCAGTTGAAACCATAAAGCTGTGTTTAGACATTGGATCAATAATCTTTTGAGGATTTATAAAGGAAAAGATAATGATGAAGAATATGATCATGAACTACCGAAAAAGTAAGTTTTTTCTTTTGTTTCATGACTATTTTCTCTTCCCCCCACAAAAAAATCTAAAAGATTAGTAGGGGATATTCACACACAGGCACCTATTGAAATCTCTTTTGAAAAAGTCATTTAATAATTGAGGTATTTAACCAGCTTTAACTATACAATACTTGTTGCCAATTAGTCTTTGCAATCCTAAAATTAACGACTGAATGAATCTCCAATGGCCCCAAATATATAGCTACCAAAATTTGGCCTTAGAATATATAAATTTACAACTCATTCCAATTTCTACTTGGACAATCTCTTGGATAATTGAAAAAGAAAATAACCTAAAATCCATTCAATTAATTAGTGTTTTTTTTTTAAAGTTTTCTTATTGTCGACTTATTTGGATATTTACAACATTTTCCATTTAATCCTTGTCGTTTTCCGACTTCCAGAAACAATGGCTCTGCTATCCCGTATAATGACCTGCTCTAAGACTGCATGATGAGAGGGAGTACAATATTCTGGCTGGGGCTAAAAGTACTGAATTCTTCTGAATTTTATTGTTGAAGACAGTAGGGTAGAATGTTAAATGTGGTCGACAGGAGAGATTAAATGTTGCTGGCTCCTACACACGCATATATATAGTATAGTATATAATACATACATACATACATATATTAATACACTGATAAATATTTGCATAACTTAGCCGTAATGATTCGTAACTTGTAAGAAATATTTTCATAACTAGTCAAAATAATGCATAACGTATTATCAATACCGTACACACCTATTTATAACTACAACATATAAGTGCATAACAAACACTATAAAAAAACGTAACAAATGAATAAAAAAACACCTAACATAAAAAATACATAAGATATGAATTATAAAAATCTTAGCTGACCAAAGAAATCGTAATATAACCATAAATATGCATAATTTTACTTTTTCACGGTACACAGTATTAAACAATTATATCAAAACAATAGATAAAATAAATCAAAACAACACATAACATGAACAGACAAAAAATATACATAACATTGCTATGGTACGCTATGTTCCTCGATTTTGTTACCATTAATTAACTTCTTGCCATTGTAATTAGATCAAATACCCCTACGATAGGACGAGTTTGTTGAAAGTTGATGTGAGCAGTCACCCCTGTCCAGCTCTGTCCTCTCTCTCTCTCTCTCTCTCTCTCTCTCTCTCTCTCTCTCTCTCTCTCTCTATACATATATATATATATCTCCTATATATACATAAAGGTGACAAGGTTTCCAAAGAAGAAAAGAAGCAAAGCTTGAGAAAGATGGCTGAGATAGCAAGTGGTAGCTTCTTTCCGGATTTGAGATACAGAAACATGGTGCTCAACTCCTTTGGTTCTAGAACAGCAATACCAAACATATGGCCATTGTCTTGCTCACCCCGTCTTTCTTCTTCAAGTGGGTATCTATTCCCATTTTTTCTTCTCTGTTTTTTGTCTAGTTTCTAAAAAATGTCAGCTAGATCCGTTACCTCTTTCTCTCTCTCTCCCTCCCTCTATCTCAGCCTTTTTTCCATATTTTTTTGGGGGTATGTAGGCCTAATTTTCAAAAAAAGAAAAAACAGTAGAGACACAAAGCTAACCTGCTAAACTCCTTATGCCTAAAGAAACAACCACCTTCACAACGCAAGAGGAGAGTTAAAAAACTATAGGATTGGTCGCCATCTCCTTTCTCCAATTTCTATGTAAGAAGATTTCTTTGGAAGTGCTAGATCATTTAGTTTTGCGTCAAACTACTACTGTTTTAGTACAAGTGCAAGGGGGACCTAGGCCCAAGTTAATCAACCATTATCACATTGCTTGAAATGAAAAGAAAAACTGAAAAAAACTGCATATATGTGTACTTACCTCACATTAAGGCCTTCTTTCTTCAAAGCATGAACCTTTTTCTTCTTGTAAAACCTGTGGGTGGTGGTTTAAGAGCTCACTCACATTTGAGTAGGTGACTAAAAGAACATGTTACAGACTTTTGGGCAAATTTGGTGAGACCCGTGCGCCCATTAACCCCGGTTCACCGCGTTGTTGGACCCATCTAGACCTCTTTTGTTTGTCTCTCCAATGGGTATGGACTTGTAGCTACAAAAAATAATATTTGACACATAACTGGTCGATTAGCAAAAATAAAATAATGCTTTGTTGTCTCAATAGCATGTTCTTCACCTTTGAAAGGTTGGTAGTTGAATAAGTTACTTGAGTACTTTCTCTTATCCTCAGGACAAAAGCAAGGACAAGTAACGGCCATGGCTTCTCCTATTTCTGCTCCACAAAGAGAGAAAGATCCAAAGAAGAGAATTGTAATAACAGGAATGGGACTTGTATCGGTGCTTGGAAATGATGTTGACACATTCTACAACAAGCTGCTCAATGGGGAGAGTGGTATTAGACTAATAGACAAGTTTGATGCCTCCGATTACCCTGTCCAAATCGCCGGTCAGATCCGGGATTTCTCGGCAGAAGGCTATATTGATGGAAAAAGATATCAGAATCTAGATGACTGCTGGAAGTTTTGCCTGTTTGCAGCAAAAACAGCTCTTCAAGATGCCAACCTCACTCCCCAAGTCCTCAAAACTGTAAGCTCTTCTGTTTCTCGTTTCCTGAAAACACAGATAAACTCGAAAACACAGATAAACTCAATTGGCTAACTGTTTCCCAAAAGTGTTTTCAGAGAGCTTTTATGAAACAACCCACTTTTCAATAAGAACCGATAAATTTATGATTATTATGATGAGTGTTCTCGAACTTTCATTGAGTCTGTTTCTGGAAAGACGAAAAAGTAAAATGAAGAAAACCAAAACAATACCAAACACTAGCTTATTACCAACAAAGATCCATGATCCAAAACCCAGCTTTGCATTTTGTTTGTCTAAATCTTCCTCCCTCGCAAGGTTTTCGACTAAATGTGAAACACTTTTCGCGGCAGCTGGATAGATCGAAAATGGGAGTGGTGGTGGGATCAGGAGCAGGAGGCATCAAAACTCTGTACAATGCAGTGGATGCTCTTCTGAAACAAGAATACAGCAAGATTTTAACCTCGTACTATCCAAACAATATGGGTCCAGCACTTCTAGCCATAGAAACTGGCTTTACAGGTCCGATCTACTCCATCTCAACAGCGTGTGCGAGTTCAAATTACTGCCTTTACGCTGCCGCAAATCACATCAGAAGAGGTGAAGCAGAAGTCATGGTGGCCGGTGGGACTGACGCCGGAGTGATTCCAAGCGGCATTTGTGGGTTCATGGCTTGTAAGGCTCTGTCGAGCCGAAACGATGAGCCACAAAAAGCTTCTAGGCCATGGGATAAAGGGCGCGACGGTTTCGTCCTGAGTGAAGGCTCTGGTGTGCTGGTAAGGAAAACAATTCTTTCATCAATTCTTTCATTGCAGAGTATTTTTCCAGAAAAGTATTCACAATGTGTTGACAGCAAGCATTCGTTCTCAAGGGATAACCCGCCAAAATGAGTGCAATACTCTCCCTTAAGAAGTACGGGCACCCCTAAAAGTGTGTCCGACACTCAAGGTGTCTTAAATAAAATACTAAGTTCGTAACACCGGACACTTAATTGACACTGCACTTGGCAAAGCTTCTAGAACCCTCTGAACAAGACCCATGTGATTAGCCACTTCATAGTAACAATGGCTTGCAACATTATAAGATGAAATATGTCACGGGTATTACAATAGATACATCTGCTCTAAATTTCTTATAGAATTCAATTGCTACATGAATACTTTGATGTTAAAGTTAATTAATTAGTGTTATATCGTGTACTTCAAATTACCATGAACTACAATATTCTCTATGACCGGCAATAAACCATATAAAAAGACGGATTTTAATGTGTCATTTGTGGGTCATGTCCTGTATATTTGGAAAACCAACAGCATCCCTGCATTGGTGTCATGTCTGTCGTATCTGTCTGCAATCTGATGTTATTTCACTGGAAAAAGGTTATGGAGAGCTTGGAACATGCAACCAAGAGAGGAGCAAAAATCATAGCAGAATACCTAGGAGGTGCCATAACCTGTGATGCTCATCACCTAACCGATCCTCGCTCCGATGGATCCGGAGTTGCAGCCTGCATATCCAAAAGCCTGAAAATTGCTGGAGTCTCCCCAGAAGAGGTCCTGAAATGTATTCAGTTTTGGCCAATTGGTACCCCCAAAAAATGACCATTATTGTCGCATTAAGTTATAATCCCAAGGCGTGTTCTGATGACAATACAGGTAAATTACGTAAATGCTCACGCAACGTCCACGCGATTAGGAGATTTAGCTGAGGTCAGCGCAATAAAGAAGGTTTTCAAGAACCAGCAAGAACTAAAGATGAACGGAACAAAGGCAAGAATCCAAAGTGCCAATTCATGAAATTCTCGACATGCTCACATTACATGCTGTCTTTAACATGGTTGAGCTTTTTAGCAGTCGATGATTGGTCATGCTATAGGAGCAGCTGGTGCTTTAGAAGCAATAGCAACAGTAAAAGCAATCGCTACCGGCTGGCTACATCCGACTATAAACCAATATGTATGTCGCCAATAACCCGGACTCTCTAATGGATCTTTTCCAGTTATCACACACACTACAGCACATTCTAATGTGGTTTTTGCTGCAGAGCTTGGAACCTGAGGTTACGATTGACACTATACCGAATGGCAAGATAAAGCATGATGTCAATGTTGGTAAGTGTGTTACTTTTTCAGTATTTTCTTATATCAACCCATGCATGGCACAAATACTTGATTATGTCCAAACACAACACCATGGTCTGATCGATAAAGAGATTTCAGGTATAAAGAATTGAGCATAGAACGAGGATTTATCCCCTTCAAAACAACTGACGTCTTCTATTCCCCCACTATACGGTCTTAAACTAATCCTGTATATTTATTGACCATAGCTCTATCCAACTCCTTCGGCTTTGGCGGACACAACTCAGCAGTGGTTTTTGCTCCCTTCGCACCTTAAGAAGGGTTCAAGACCCTCATTCAGGAGAAAGGGGACCAGTTATACATCCGGGCTGTGAAAAGATTATGCTTGTTACCATGAGAACAGAGGGAACCAGAGCATTTTGGTGCATGACACAGGGCAATTCGGGACAAGGTCTCCATCCTTGCAATAAAAAGGGTGCTAATCCTAATATTATGGAGAAACTGGTATTGTGAGTTTTGTAGTATGGTTTGTTCCAATCATTTCATGATTTGGGAACCATTAATGTTGAAATGTAATGAAAAGCCAGTAAGCAGTTAGATACCGTCCAAAAAAAAAATACATGTAGTGCCTAAACCTTATTGTAGAGTACTTAAGAAAAAGTATTATATAAAAGAAAGAATCTGGTTTGCAATTTCGTAGTAATGCTTTGCATTTTAGTTATTTCCCTTCGAGTTTCATCCTCCTTTTCGGGGGAGGTTTTGTTGGTTAATGATAAATAGACTTCAGCTTCTATTTATTTTCAACGCTTAACTTTCTATTGTCTTTTTTTCCCATTTAAATTCAACTGTTACATGGTAAATTAAGTCTTTCTGTTTAAGACAATTTACAGGAGGAGGATTCAACTACTACTGGTAGTTTTTATGTGGATCTGCTGAAGCATTTAGTATTCCACCAGCTAGGATTTCAGGTCAAGAAGTAGAGTTGAATGCAAAGAAACTGACAAACATAACACCCCCCCACCTCCCCAAACCAACCTTTTTTTTCTCTTTCTCTTCCCCCAATGCAATTAGTGTAAGCTTCCTACCCTTTAGATCTCCCAGATGTTAACGTGAAACCTTGTATAATGAACACTACCTTTTATCATGGTGCCGAACACAATATCTTTCATGGTTCCTCTGTCCTTTTCATCTACATTAACAGCTGTACTACTGGTCCTGTTATGTGGCCCAGCCTTTAAGACTAACCACCACCAACAGATGATAAAGGGAAGGTTGTTGTCTCAGAATGATCTGTGTATGTGGCATCAGACACCAGTCGCTGTATTTACTGATTGCCAAAACAGCATCCGGTAGGGTGTAAGATGTTCAAGAAATCAGAGTTGTTCATTAATGTACACTGAAATACTGTAAGTCACCTAGTGCAAGCCCTATTTGGTAACTTGAGACTTGAATATTGTTCAACTTGTAATAGATGACATAAGAGATGGAGAAGAGGATAAAATAAAAATTTCATAAATAAACAATTTAAGTGCGCATACACACATACAAAAATATCTATTTATATGTATTTTGATCACACTTAAAGCAAAAACTATCAATTAGTCCTCTCGGACTCGGATAAGGGGATATCAATCAACTGCAGATTCAGATAACCATTCATCTTAAAAAATATTTAGAAAGAATTATATGACATATACACTGTAGTTATGAACAAATTAGGATGAAGTACAAATGCTCTCTTGTCCTACAATAAATATGCCCTGAAATAACTTCTCATCAGGAAAACACATAAACCACAAAAAATGTAAAACAAAGATCCCACACCTAGAAAATCATATACTCGTGCATTGGGAAGTACCTTGCTAGATTTCTAAAGGATACATGGCAGATGTAAAGCAGCCTGCTGCTGCTCTTTATCCACAGCTAGTGGGCTTCTTATTGCCTGCACCTCGAGGACTGTCATATTTCCAGTCATCCCATGCCCTTGCCTTCTCTTGGGCATCATCTTCCAATTATCTCTGTACTGTGACGAATTGGCTTCATTCAAGAGATTGGCATTTCTCTCCTAAAATTAATTCATAATCGCCGTCTCCTTTAAGCCAGCACCCTCTATGCTCATAGTTTTTTTTTTATAACTAAGAGTGTCCGGATCAACTTTTGCGCACCTCGACTAATTGGGACCAATCACACGGTCCACTGGCGGGGGCCCAATTAAAGAGGGCAAGACCCTATATGGACTAGCTCCATAAGAATTGATAACACCTAAGAGTTTTCGAACCTAAGACCTTAGGAGAGGAAAAACCCCAAGTCTTGGACCTTAACCGATAGGCCAATCCCTTGGGGTTCCCTATGCTCATGGTTGGCCGACTAATCTCCGACTAGTCCTGACCAGGACGACTAATACTAAAACAACTAGGCCGACTAGTCCCCAACTAGGCAGACTAGTCCCTGAATAGTTACCGACTAATCCTAAAAAATGCCTAGACATAAAGTTGAGGCAGCGCAAGGCCGCCTAGGCCGATGTTTAGAACACAAATGAGGAAAGAATTCTCAAGACTGAGAAGGGCCCTAATCTGCTTATCATCTCCTGGCACACTTGCAGAGCTTTACATCACTTTCTCACATTTTCCTGCAAACTCCGTAAACCAAATCTATAACTCGATTGAAACACAAACCAAATCATAACATATCACGTCAATAGATAATGAATGCATACGAAATACATTAGATACGCGATGAAGCTAGCTAATCAATGCCAGATTAGGACGCCAATTCATGAATCTTCTGAGCCTGATTGAACGGAGTGGCCAGAGACATCTCTTCCGTACTGAATTCCACCACCAGTAAGATCGCATAAAAAAGCTAGAAATTGAATCGAGGGATCGGATTGAGATATCGAGCAAGTGATAGACAGGGTAGCGGACATTGATGAGCCTCCCAAGCGTATGGTAAGTCTTCGGGCATTGCAGAGCCACGGAGAAGAAATAAGGTATGTCTAGAGTGTGCAGTACTCAGACCTTGCAATGTTGTGAGTGAAGCATGAGGGTTGTTCGATTTATATCCACAATACACACACCTGTGTAGAACTGTTCGATTCGTCTCCAGAAAATTCACAGCTGTCTTGAGTGCACAATTCAGACATTGCGATTTTGTGAGTGAAGTACGAAGACCTCTTTATTTATACCCAAAAATTAGATTAGTTCACTGGATTGCAACCATAAAATTTCATAATTTGTGAAAACCATCCAATTTTTATACAATTGTTACAAAATTTTGTGGATATGATTATTGGATTGATTTGAAGTTCTTATAAATTACTCCTGAGAGTTTCAAAAGATTGTTCATTATCTAAAATGAATATTTAAAATGAAATATATTTTTGTTAAAAATACAAAAAATTGCACAACACTAATTAGTAATTATCAAAGAGCAATCAAGATAGCAGCGCATTTTCTGAATATGAATCGAATGGTAGTAGACAAATGTGTATTCCTGGATACAAATCAAACGGCTCCTTGTGCTGCACTCACAACATCGCAAGGTCTGAACATTGCACCCTCAAGACAGCTATGTACTTCCGGAATATGATTCGAACAATCCTAGACAACTGTGTGTTTTCTGAATAAAGTGTCATAGGGATCTAAGAATAATTATAAAAGACAAAACCTTGACCATACAAAATACTAGAGAAAAAGACATACGCCAAACCTTATAAATAGACAAGGAGATCGTACTAAGGCATGCCTGCCTGAAACGATACTGTGATTTCTGGGGAACTAGAATACTTGGAGATGGCCGAATAACTCTGAAGAAGTATACTTAAAATATTTTTCCCATCTAACAGAAACAAAATAACTAGATCAGAACAATCCCATTCTTATGATTTATTCACAGTGCAAAAAGATAGATCCTATTATGGTATTGAACATCCTCCAGAAGAAGAAAAACATTACTACATAATGAGTATTTGAAAAGAACAAAGACTACATTAGGTTAGAAACAGAATATGCATATACTAACTTGTAGTTCAATTGACTACAACTAAATTCAAGCACGAAAAAGAGAGAGTTAACAATATAAGGAAGCTTTAGTCTTTAACGAATTAGATTGAGCAATATTATAACGAAATGGCATTAATAAAAATTCATAGCATGTTATCCAATGCATCTTGGGTATACAATAAAACTAAATCAAAGTTGAAGTCAGTATATCGCATAACTAACTAATGATCCAATCAATTATCTCCCCGATATAGAATCTAACCAAATTACCATAATAGTGGTAATATACCTCTCTCTAAATCACGTCCAAAGCCTTTTGATCGCACAAAAAACAGCAATAAGAGAACTAACCTCTCTTTCTTCCTCTCCTTCGTCATCCAACACGTCTTCCTCTCTCACCTCTGCACGTGTAGGTAAGGCAATTTCTTTAGTTGAAAGCCCACACTGATCCTTCTGCTCCTATATTTCAAGCAGCTTTGACACTGCAGCTCTTTACCATTTGAACCTAGCAATCTAAGTAACAGAATTAGAATCAACAACCTAATAATCTTGCTGCAATTTCCAAAGCCCCACTCACATAAACATAATCATTTGACTGACAGGAAGCTTTATGGGATTACAGGTGAATATCAGGAATTCTCCCTTCTTAGCCCTTCAATCTTCAAAAGAATTTGGACCAGCTAGCTAGGGCAGGTGATTCTACTTCCTCTTCAGGCACAAGCCCTATCGCCTCGCCAAATGAAATAAATTCCTACAAATGCAGGCATGTCGATAACAAATCCAATAACTACTTGTAACACAACAAACATCGAACACAAGTTAAACATACTTTTGCTGCCAAGAAGACTTAAAGAACCTTGATTAACGCCCCGAGGGTCTAATTCTAGAATTTTTCAGGTTACTTTGTAAGTATGACTTCTCTGCTAGGAACAATCACCTTAAACTTTGCCTATGAAGCCTTAACAACGTAGATCCTATTGTCCATTTCAATTTTTTCTGCCAACTCAGCGAGATAATATGGCACCTGTAGAAAAACAGACTTGAACATCTGCTTATAAATTAAAAAATGTAGGTGTAACAACATTGATTCCATATTACCTCACGTAAGTATGCAAAACTCAAGCTCCAGCAAGAGATAATGGCTGTCTAAGAGCAAGCTGGTACGAAATTTAAACAAATAAAATCTTGTCACTGCGAGTCTCAGGATTTCCAAGTGAAAATGCAAAGCAAATCCATGTGCATGAATAATATCTGATCACGTGTTTTGTTTTTTATTTGCCGATTAACGTAGCTACAATAGACAAGTTCCAGTTAATAACTAAGCTGAAAAACCCCCAAGAAAAACATAACATCATTTCTAAGGGCACGGCACGCCCCCGATTGACTCATTAACCAGACCAAACATGCAAATAAAAGGGAAGAGAGAGAACTATAAATCCATATTTTCACCAACCTCCTAACATTAAGGAAAGAATCTCATGATTGAGAAGGCTTAAAAATTATTTTTACCTAAGATTAACTGAGGTTGTCTGTGCTAATATCCTCTCATCTCATTAGCAGAGAAAAGCCCTAACCTGCTTATCATCTCCCCGCATAGTTGCAGAGCTTTACATCCCTCTGTCACGGTTTTCTGCCAGCTCTGGAAACCAGATCATAATACAATTGGATTAAGAAATTCGTGAAATAGCCAGTTTAAAAAAGAATTTCTAAAAATAGTGCAAAACACAGCCACTGGTGCGTTATAGGCATTTTAGTGTGCTTGCGTGGCGGCTGGTGCCACGCAAGACTAAAAACGCATTTGAGTGTTGAATTTTAATGTAACGCAAGTGAGGAACACGTTATAGTCAACAAATGTGACGCTCGCATGCATTACTGTACACAATTTTTCAGAGTAATGCAGGTCATAAATGCGTTATACTATTTAATTTATCAAAATAAGGGCATGTGTCATATCCCTTGGTAAACTATCACCCTGTTTGTGCTAATTCTCTTCCCCAGTAATTGCCCACGTGACGAACGAGCAAACTCTACAGTGATCTAAGGTGTGCAAGGGTCGACGCGAGTAGGTCTGGCTCAGGGCCAATGTACCACCACCGACATCGAGCTGATTACAAGTGGCCAGCCGTCGAGGTTACAGTGTTTCTACGTTCATCTTCATCTCTTCTTGTACCCGGCTAGTCCACGTGAACTTTCTCCCCTCTCCATTCTTTTCTTGAACCAATTCTAGCTTTAAATGTCCGTAGATGAAATTATAAGAGCGTATACCCCCAAAACCAAGTTGGCAACACGTAGCCGTTGTAGCAAGAGTCTGACGCGTTTATTGAGATTTGTTGAATGCATTATTATAGTAAAAATCTAAAACGCACCCGCGGAAAGCCTTAGATTGCTTGCCAACAGGTAGTCCACGATGGCAACACCATCCAATAGGCTATAATTACACGATGAAGTTACCTTATCAACGCCAGATTCGGATGCCAATTGATGAATCTTCCGAGCCTCTACGAACCGAGCTAGCAGGAGACTTCTCTTCCGGATTCCACCATTGGTAAGGTCGAATGAAAAACCTAGAAATTGAATCGACGGATTGGATTAAGATATGGAAGAGCGGGCGATAGGGGGAGTTGCGGACAGTCATGACCTCCAAAGGGTATAATATTGTCGCCGGGCGTTGCAGAGCCGACGGGGAAGCAATAAGTTATGTCTCGAATGTACAATGGTCAGACCTTGTGATGTTAATTAAGGGAATTGAGAAGGTTGTTTATGCATTGGGCAGAGTAATTCGTATTCAGCGTTAAAACGATGTCATTTTGACGGTTAAAATACTGATAAAAAAATTGTTCAATTAGACTATATTTGGTAACATTTTCTGTTTTGTGTTTTGTGTTTTCTATTTTTGTTTCCTAATTTTTATTTTTATTTTTAAAAAAATAAAAATAAAAAACTTGTTTGTGTTAACTTATTTTTAATTTGTTATATATATAAAGTCTATAGTATGTGTGT
>JABCMJ010058914.1:0-10262 GCA_014822125.1 Arbutus unedo
ATGTTTCTTTAAAAATAACTCCACCTTTCCTCATTTCACACCTGTTTTTGAAAACATCTATTTACCTTTTGTGTGTCTAGAACAGTAGAGTTATCGGTGTCATTGAAAATGAAAATGAAAATGTAAATGAAACCAACCCCTTCGTACTTTTATTTGATTTCCTTCAGCATTTTCATGAGGTGTTAGTCTGGTAATTAATTTTTTATTCAATACAGTAAAACAAACAATTTCTTGATTTCTAATCAGCAATAAAAAAATCCAGGTTAGTTATCTGCATAAATCATATGGATTTCTACCCTTCTTTTTTTCCTGCAATCCCTTCGGTTCTCATTCCTATCATTCTATTTTCTTTATCGCTTATATCTCCTGCATATTTCACTTACATAAAATCAACTACTTCAGCAATTACATTTCAAGACAGTAGCAGTCCACAGATAACATGATTATTTTTATACACCGAAATTTCATTCTAAATCGACACATCATTGCTTTCTTTACTTCTACGTAGTACAAACATATCAAAAGTTAAATACTTGTTCATACCTGGAAAAAAATAAACAAAGCAAGAAAAATAGTCAGACCCATGCTGAAAAACTAATCATAAGCTAGACTAAAGACATTAGTAAACACTACTGACAAACTTTCATCCCTTGAATACAAATAATCATACAAAGTCCCGTAATATTACGAGTTTCTACAATTACTGTATAGACTGTACAAAAATCATACATGTGACTCCATAGGGCCAGTTCAAAACTATAGATCTCTCCCCAAGAATTCAATAAAAACTATGAATGAGTGGGGACTATGTACTATGAATATCAACTATCTACAGTATTTTAAAGTACAAATATCAAAAATCACCTTGAAAAACCCTTTGGTTCCCCTTGATCTTCAGATTTTGAATGAGAAGAGGAAGGATCATCCTCGCCAGTACCACAAAGTTTGCAAGGGTTTGAAGATCTTTGTGAGCACCAATGGTCTGGAACACTTAAGAAGTATGTTGTAATGAACTTTCTGAATCTCTTCTTGTACTCTCGTGGAGAAATTATAGTTGGCAACTGGTTTTTGGGAACAACAAGGGAGGATTTGACCCAGGTCTCCAGTTGCTTATCCCAAGTATATTGTCTGAGGTAATCAATAATGCCACACACAAGTTCGTGCCGATGGGTATCCACTCCCACAAGTAGAGAGTAATCCATCACATTGATTGACTGCAAACAAGTAACAGATGTGTAAATGCAGCAGCTAAAATTGTTTGAATTCAATAGCCGAAATGGACAAAGAATTTAGCAAAAAAATAAGGAAAATCAGTGTTGAAGCTTTCTTTGTTATTGTTTTCATTTTTTTGTCTTGGGGAAACACATGAGAACTAATAAGCAGGGATGTCGACACCAGAAGAGACGAAAATTTTCAAAAAATGGGAATACAGACACTGCAGGGGACACGGAAAAAGTTCATTTGTATGCATATGGATAAAAAGTTAAAATTTTGCAATTTAATCCCCAAAAATGAGTTTTTGAAAGTGGGAATGGGCCCCCGTCGTGTTCCTATCCATATCTAAGTTAAAAATTAAGAAAATTAAATGGGCACACTATGTGACATGTCCCCTACCTGTCCTGCTGTGTGCAGTGTGTGCCCAACACAAAAATAATACTCACCACTTAGGTGCATCCTTCATAACATGAACAGTCTTAGGAATTAGAAGATAATCTTTTCTTTCTTTTGAAACCGAGTTGTTTCCAAATGTATATATGTGCATGTACGCATCGTATGCATAAATATGTGCCAGGAAACAAGTTCCTAAATAGGTTGCCACGCAAGTTTCCTGTTTTCTACAGAAAAAGGAAAAAGAAAACAGAAACCATAAACCATAAAACATCATGAACCATGAATACAGCTAGTGCAATGGAGATGACATCATCATCAGAAGGGACTTTAACATCAAACTCACATTGAGAAATGTTGTGTCATTCCACACAGCCCGTTGCAGAAGACGCTTGGAATTAGTACCAACATACAAAGGAGAGGCATTCATGTCATTTACAAAGTTTTGGTCTAGAAGAACGTCTCCTGAACCATCAGCTGCTGAAGTGAATCGAGCATGCAAAGCACCTTTAAGATCATACTGCCGACTGATATTTCGTCGGAACGAAAGGTTCTCCATCACCATGAGGTCATGTTTCATCTCTTTCCCACTCTTTGTCTGTCTAATAGTTACCTGCCAAAAAATGGAATCAAATGCTTAAAAGAATGTCCAATGTAAGCCAATAAGTTTATGTAAATCTTCTGTCTGATAAAAGGAAATACCCCACTGGTATCCTGATGCCTCTCATAATATTTATTTGTTCCTTAAACGCCCTAACAGTGTATATTTGGAACTCTAGGCAGCATCATCCAGTAGATGCCTATTTGTACAGTAATTTACTTAGGAAAAACTAAAGAAATAATTTCAATCAAAACAGTGGTCAGTGCCGGCTCCTGGAATTTTTCCATGCAAGGTCAGAAAAACTTAATCCTGTAAATTCTTCAAGAAACACTTCATGAGTCGCAAATTAATGGAAATTTTTCTGCTTTAATGGGAAAATCAAAATAGCATTTACAGTATATCCATTTTAGAATTGCACTGAACGTGATTTCATATTTTGAAATCGTTCCAAAATTGCATAATGACCAATACTATTGCCTATATCCCATTTCAAAGAATGCCACTAAACTACCATTCAGCCACTGATTCAAAATTACAAGTTTTTATGCCAGAGGTAGAATGTTAGTGGGTTAGATGGTTTGATTACAACTAGCCACAAGGGATGTTTAGTCTGCTCCATCTCCTCGAACCCAAGACCTCACACCACGAAGTGGTGCTACATGACTGCTAGTGGTCAAAATTACAGGTGGGTTCAATGCATGGGCTTAATGTCTAAAACAAAAAATTAACAACTCGAGATAGTGTACTGCCAACAGTAGTTGAATCCAAGAAAAAAAAGTTTTTAACTCCTATTAACCTCTTTCCCAAGAACAGTTTATTTGACATCCACTTCTAACATAAAGCTTACCATTTTACCGTTACTATTGCAAAGATCTAAATATGAGACTATTTCATGACATGCCACACAAGATAATATATACATATACATACACATGTGTATGTATACACACATATATTTACGTGCATATATGTAATGTGCACGTAAGGTAGAAAAGTAAAGGCTATTGAAGGAAATAAACCAACAAAAAAAACCAACCTGATAAATCCCAAGAATTTTCGCAAGGCAGGTTTGGTTCCCTTTCTCAAAGCACTCATTCATATACCTAAAATAATCCAAAGCGAACTTTGCAAATGACTCGAATTCCGTCCTCTTAATTTCCTTTACAATGAAGCGGTCATCAAGAGTTTTAGCAAAGAACGATTTACTCTTCCCACCTTTAGCGTCCCAATTTCTACAACGGCACAGTGAAGCAATGTAATCAAGCTCAGATGGACAACATAGGCTTCTGAGGCCACGGAACTGGTTTGCATACAAACAGAGTACGGAATATTTACCCTTCCCTGATTTTCCAAACCCCATAGAGACTTCTGGATTTAAAGTCCCAAAAGAAACCAAGGAGGCCAACGAATTCAACCCATCAAGACTGGAGAAATGCAACTCTTCCTGAGATGGCAGCGAACGGGTCCCATCTGAATCAAGAGAAACAAAAGAAGACCAATGCTGGGATGCCAGAGAATGTATCCGTGTTAAGCTGCGTGAACTCTCATACATTTTAGGCATTGTTGATTTCTCTCGCACAGAATCCTCATTCAAAACCTCTGTTGGAATGGGTAGATCCTTCAACAAAGCCAAAGCACAAGCAATAATGCTTGATAATTCATCCTCATAATCTGACACCATATATTCATCTGTACCAAGAGGTATGTGTAGCCTCGAGCCCTCTTCAGTGATCAGCCGAAGAGCATTAGGGAAGCTCTCTATAGCATACCTACAAACAGATTCAAATCCTGGCACATAACCTTTCTGAAGATCTTTCAAATAATTCATCCGAATTTCA
The DNA here is from genome assembly GCA_014822125.1 of Arbutus unedo. Classification (NCBI taxonomy): domain Eukaryota; kingdom Viridiplantae; phylum Streptophyta; class Magnoliopsida; order Ericales; family Ericaceae; genus Arbutus; species Arbutus unedo. Next base: position 4,048 of record JABCMJ010058914.1, read on the forward strand.
TGAAATGGAGTCCAGATCCAACCCTTCATATTTTCAGAGTTGGGTGGTCGTGGAAAGTCAGACGAACCTCCGTGAGACACTTGTAAAGCATGGACAACATCTGTAGAAATTGGAATGGTTCTCTCTATTTCCAAAGGAAGATTCTCTTGACAATTGTAATCACTATTAAGAAAATGGAAAGGGGAGTTGCCGGATGAATTTGACCTCTCCAAATCGTCGGCCATATTAAATGAATTTGTTCTTTCAATAGGAATTTCCTCAATAGGAAATTCCTTTGACTCTACAAGCGCCTCTCCATTGATCTTAAAATCAACACCATCACAAACTTCATTGTTGCCACTTTCAGAAGAGTTTACCGCCCTCTTAGTTTCCTCAGCAGGCATTCCATTGCCAGTGATTCTATTATTGATCACTCCAGAATCTGAAGAGAGGAGTGAATGCAGACGCTGATCCCAGATGCATGATTCAAGAAGGAGATCAAAACGAAACTGGTTTAAACTGAGAAGCCTGTACACAGCCTTGTCTGGATTCCCACTCCTGACAGCCACATTCTGAATGTTCATCTGATTTGCATTCAGGTAAACAACCAGAACAGAAAATAACCTTAGCTCCAATTATATAGATGTTTTGACTGTAACTTTTGAAAAGAGGAAAAAAAGAAATCCGTGAAGTAGAGCAATTAAATACAGAAACACGTCAAACTTAGCAAAACATAACAGTTGGCACTATAGTTAAAGTAAGATGAAAAGGGAAGATAAATCTAACATGCCAAGTTCCTAAAACCAAACAAGAACTTGATTGTCGATCTTCATCATCAGTACGAGGTGATTTGTATGACTCTTCTGGATACATTATTCTGCATTTGTGCTTTGAATTACTTCGACTGTTTTAACTCCCAACAGTACTAATGTGGACCTAAGACCCACCTCTAGGCTCTGACCAACAGATGTAATTATTGTGATTGTATACCTTGCCTGATTATCGATTGTAAAGTGAGCAATCCTAACCACAATAACTCATAACTAGACCACCTGTGCAGAACCAGGTAGTCAAACATTGTTTCCTATGAGGCTATGAGGCACAAATCCGTATCACAAACACCAAAGGTTACCCTACAAAGGCATGTAGAGAGGCATAATATACATTATCAAAGATTTACAATAAGGGAATTCTTTTTATATACTAACCGTAAATCGTCTTCCTCCGCAAAAGAAAAATAAGCACCAAGAGATACCCCATGACGAAAAGTAAATTCATCAAAGAAAGTGCCAAAAAACAAGTATGAGAAGCAATCTAACCTCAAACTGACTTCTTTCCTGCTTTAACATCTCTTCAATATAAGAGAACTCCTTCAACAACCCATTAAGGTTCAGAACTGAACCTGAAAATCGAGAAGCAATCTCGTGCAAACATTTGGCAACCTCATCAAACAAGCGTGCTCCTTTCATGTAGACCTATAAGAGAAAAAAAGAAATGTAAATGCCAGTTTAAGGAAAAAAATCAATAATAGATGTCAATTGTATTACTGACCCATTAACGTATATACAATATCCAAAAAAGAGCACTGAAAAGTTCATACATTTTCCATTTCCCTCTTAAGTAAATCTCCTCTGATTGAGCTACTGAACTCCAGTTTCGGAGGTGGCAAAGATACCGAATAAGTTGTCATTGGAGAGTATCTCAACATTGCAACCATGGGGCCTAATCTGCACACGGCATTCAGATGACGTATGAATGCACATATTAAAACTCAAAAGTTAGCCCGGAAGAGATATAAACACACCCACATGTAAGGCATAAGATAATCATTTCTGTCATGGAAACTGGTGAATGGCATATAAGAGGAGATACTAAGGACAATACAGGCAATGAAAACACCGAAAATTCAGATTTTTTCTTTAATAAGCTCTTTAATCCAGACATTTTTGCTGTATCCACATCCATCATTCCCCTTTAGATGGATGTAACTATAAAGGTACCTAAATATATCAAAGATTGAGAAAAATATGTTGATCCAGCAAAAATGAGTGTGCAAATTATGAAAACATCCTTAATATATCCAAGATGCCGTCAATAGACTTTTATTGGAGCACTGCAGCAGGAAAAAAGCAGAAGTGCCTCTCTATGCCCTTTTGCTTATCTATCCTAACATGCACATGAACGCACAGCAATTTATAAAGATAGGTAGATTCCTCACTTCAAAAGAAATTAACATGTTGCTCCTCTCTATCCAAAAACATCCAACACATGGTTTTTTTTTTTTTTTTTTGCGCGCGGGGGGGGGGGGGGGGGGGGGGGTTTGTTTCATACAAAGTGTGGGCAAGTGGCCATACCCAAAGAAGTAAAGGAAGTCCCTCTGTAGAGAATGCCCACAGCTAGATAGTCTACTAAATGAAGAGTGATTTGAAAAGCTGAGCTCCAAAAACTTTCCAAATGATAAATCACGGGCTGCCGTGGAAATCAACACTCTCTTAGTAGACCTTAGGTTCCCATTGCGCAATTTACATTTACCACAGTGACTCCACATCCAAAGCCTCTCTTCAGCTTGACCAGGCAAACCACTCTCTTCAGGAAGGCGTTTGACTTGGATTGTGAGCTGCTTATTATGATGTGCATAGTAGTAAAAATGAGCTTCTGGTGGTTCATTGCACGTGATGCACCGAAGCCTCTGCACAAAGAAGAAAATGTATGGGTGTCTATCTCAAGCATGTGCAACGCAAATGGACAAGCAATAACCAAACATTAAAAAAGACCAATCACATCCCACCACAACAGGAAACGGAAAACTACTTGGTCATTTACTTGCAACTAAAATATCATTTTCTTTATGATGACTATTTGCTATAGCTCTGGTTGTTGTTGTGTCTGTGTGTGTGTTTTGGGGGGGGGGGGGGGGGGGGGGGGTACATTCTAGAAAAATCTGCATAAAAGCTTATTCCGTGAACCATCATTCTCAATGCTTTTGGATTCTGAATTTGAATATCAGCTTTTGCAGAATCTAAGGATTGACAAACACCCGAGGAACTTCATTAACCTGCTTACTAACTCATCCAAAAGCACATATAAACAAACAAGAGTAATGAGGAACCTGATTGAGTAAATTATCTTGCAAAAACTTTCCAAGGGGGACATCAAAGTTCCGGTAGAACTTGATATGCGAAAGATGACTTTGCTCACAAATAGTTCCTCTTGAGGCATTGCGGCTAGACATCAAAACCAAAATGCTCTCAGAATCCAACACATTGCTGATGTCAGCCTGACTATCCTTTTGGTCCTCATTAATCCCACCACACTTGTGTGTATTTGAAAGGGCTTTGCAACAAGAAAACAAAGAACAAGGTTGTTCATTATCAGACACCTTGTCTTCATCAGCACCACCCTTCACTTCCGCATCATAATGATCAAATGACTCTTGAACATGAACGGAATCTGGAATAGGACTGTGGGGGTCCCTTTCACTAAAGCCAAAGTATGTGGACATAGAGAAACTTTCCCCAATTACTTTCTTTAGAGAGGCTGAAAGAGACGATAATCCAGAAAGAATAATGGGATTGTATGGCTCATAAGAAGACATAGGATTTCCTTCTAATGAGATATTTAAGTTGTGGAAACCTTCTTCATGACGTCCATTTGATATGGGAATATCAACTGTACGCAAAGAATCAGTTTCTGCACTAGACTCCTCGAAACAAGGATATTTAGAATCACTCGATTGAGCAGAAGGCGATCGTTGATCAGTCATAGACATAATTGGACCTCCGTTGAGAGGAATGGTAGAGAACATTGCTTTCTGATCCAGGAGGAAGGAAGTCTCCAGAATTAAATGATATGCCATGACGACAGCACACTGGACTACACATTTAACCCTCTTCAATTCATTGCTGTGAGCTCCCTTTAGCAAAATCTGCAAGATCAAGTTGTAATCATCAGAAATTTGAAAGAATTTCTTCAAGAACAATTAGGCAATACTGGTGCCACAAATTTACTTCATCAAAAAAGCACAGACTAGTCAGTGTCGAGGACCAAGCTAGAGAATGAACAATTAGTTCCAAGGGCAGTTGCAAAAATACATCAGGATAAAAGAAATTCATCTTGGAAAGTGCATAAAGATACTATAGCAAGTAACAAACTTAAGAAGTCCAGATGCACTTGTCAGACAACCAAAATATGTACATATTCCAAGAACATAATGAGAAAAGACAATGATCACTAATGTTCACTGAAACACTCAGTATCTGAGAAAATGCCAACAAAATTCAAAATCACAAGTAACAAAAGAGGGTTCCGGTCTTCACAGCCTTAAATCAGGCAGTTCATGCTTATCACTATTTCCATTTAACATGTGAGGCATAGAGGCCAAAGCATGTTTGATAGGAGTTTCTCATATTCTAAATAATGCTGAGGCACTAGAAGCATTTCAACGTTACATAGTTGCCTCATGTTAGTGAATGGACAAAATTTTCTTGTAAGCGATTATTTATTGCAAATAGATAAATAGTTTTAAAAACATCTTAGATAGTAGTAACCGTAGTATGGAGTATAAGGTAATGCAATCAACAGGACTCGCTAACTTAATTGAGAGTATCATTCACCATTGACACAAAACAACTGTAGAAAGTCCATTAGACATTAGCTATAGCCATCTTAGCAAGGGAGGTAAAAACCTTGCCGTTGCCCACACGACCATGCAACTTGTTCACCAACCCAACCCAAAGTAGCAACTTTTATGGTTTAAGGATTGCAATGGAAGAAAACTAAGCACTGCTCAGCACTCAGCACAAGTTACATACTCAGTGAACCACTTGGCCAACCAAATTATAACAAACAAAAAAAATTTCCATTTTATACGCAATCTTGAGGCACCCCTATAAGTTATGTACCTACAACATAACGCCAAGGATAATCATATGCTCAAACAAGCATAACAGCAGAGTTTAACGAGCAAACTTGATTCTGAAACAGTTTCCTAATACCCAATGATACTTTTCTCTATTTTCAGAACCACGTCCACTGAAATAACCATTCCAAAGATGTTACGTTGAATGTATGTTTTGCACAACAAAATCTTCAAAAACCAAAGCCCTGCCAAATTTAATCCCTTTGAATGTCCTAAGATATTGAGTTACACAGATTTAAGATATAAATTGTAAGCAGTCATCAATACCCAGCCATATACAAAAAGTGTCTAGAATCCATCTTCGCACTCACCTCCACTTTATCACAACCTAACTCAACTTAGAGAGCTGTAATCCAACCTAGTGTGAACAGTCTGCAACAGACTGTTCCAAGTAGTTTGCGACCAAGTTTCAATAGCAATACCCCCGCAGTAATCATCAAAGTACCAAGATGGCAAGATCTCCTCAAGAACTTCTCTACAAAAATTTGTAGTAGGGGAACAATGGTGAGAGTTTCACGGCATTAAGCCAGAATTAACAGTCCATATTCATAGAGAGTCCAGCGTTACCAAAGTACCTTTCATGGCAGTTCATGACTTCCATAAAAGGCATTCAAATGAAAGAGCGTGCTTTTCAACTTAAGTAAAAAGATTTGGAGCATATTTATAGTACAAGTTAAGGGTATGTGTTGTTGGAGATATGCTTGGACTAGGTGAAGCATTAAAAAATGAACTTTTTCTGTAGTACATGTTGACCAAGCACACATTTTCAATTTTTGAAGTATTCTTTCCTAGTGTGTACATCACATGTGATATATATAAGAGGGTTTTGTTGACATCTTGCTGTGGGCTATACAGAAATATATACACATGCATGTTTATCGGTTGGTAATTTTGCATGTGTCAATGCACTGCAACTTTTGGATAATTTGTATCTAAAAAGTACCGATACATACACGAAACATAAATATGACATTATACAGACACGCAGATACGTTCTTTATATATAAAATAAGGGGTTCGATAGAATATAAAATAAGGATATACAAAAAAAAAAACCAATCCCAATGAAAAGGCAAAATAAATTGGATTGGGAAGTAATATCACTCCTAAACTTCCTAATATAAGACCCAATCCCAAGACGACTAAAAGAAAATCTTCTATTCGTCTAGATAAGACCCAATCCCAAGAAGACACCAAAGGCCTCTGCCCTTCCATCCCTTGGATAGAGAGAGAGAGAGAGCAGAGCTTTTGATTTGTTTATGTTGTCAAATAATTGAACAACGGTTTTTTCGTGTTATCAAAGAGTTGAACAATGAAA
>JABCMJ010058990.1:0-13505 GCA_014822125.1 Arbutus unedo
ATTCAAAAACCCTTCACAAGCAAATCGGACCCCCTGTTTCTGGGTCAAAGTCTCTCTTTTTTTCCCCCATTGATTTGAGGTGGTTTCCTACTGTCTTATGGATTCGATAAAACCTGGAGAATTGAAATGCGGTTGGTTAACTTGTAGACGATTAAAGAATCAAGATCAAAAAACACGATTCAAAAACCCTTCACAATATCTCAGAAGGGTACGTGTTGAAATGCCAAGTTCAGTGAATGTTAAGCGCTCTCTCTCTCTCTCCCCCCCTTCTCCTGGCACATTCTTTTTCTGGGTCTTCAACAAGGAAAATGTCTTGTGAGGATAATTTTATTTTGAAGAGAAAAAATTATTTACATCTTTCCATTTGCTTTTATTTCCCTACACGAGGATAAACTTATTGATAGTTTTGATTGGTTTTGACTCATTTGTGCAAAATTTAGATGTTAGATCGGATTTTTTTCTTGAAAAAATCATTTGGCCTCCTGTGAATATTTTTTTTCGTCTCTAGCTCCTTTCTTTCCGTGGTCATCACCTCCGGATTAAAGGCAAACAAGCTCATCGGCTATTTAAAAGAGGCAATGCCAAGGCCATGGTTTGCAAACTACTACAAGTTCATTTTTACATGTGCAGGTCTCATGGACTGAGTGTTAAGCTAATTCTAATCCTTTAGTTGAGCTTGAAGTCTTTCATTATCTATTTCCATATTCAGGGTTTTATCAATTAAATCTGGCTATCCCATCTCGTCCTAGTATGAAATATTCCCAACTTATTCAATGGAGAGATTAATTCTTTCTGCCACTTGTCATTCCGAGGTTTAAAATTTTAGTTTCCTCCGATTGATTGACACGGTGCAGTAATGAGTGCGTCTCGCCTTTGTCAGTGAAATAGTTGAATTGATAAGCAACTTATAAACTTCCCAATCTATGCAAGGTATAGGATTAACCTGAGACATTTTTAGCCCACTCTCTTTAACGCATGTACTTAAAATATTTCTCACGAAAGTTTCATCGCCTTCAGTTTGGTAAAAAGATTTGCTAGTTTCCATATCCCCACAACACTTTGACTACTTTGTGATCCATAATTTTTGTGTTGAATAAAATTTTCATCAAAAAATTAATTTATTTGTACTTTCTAGATACATCTAGTAATCCTATACTAAAGTGCAAAAAAAACATTTTAAAAAAAAGTCAAAATGTAAATTAAAAAGTAATTAATCTCTTCATTTTAAGTACATTTTTCATCTCCAAAACTCGCATTCAAAAAAAGAAACAAAATCGAGTCTATATAGAACTGTAACTGGAAGCTTAAAAAGCAACAAAAAGAAAGCCATATCTTCTTTCCTCATTCCCAAACTTTGACAATGTGTACAGATGGTAAACACCACCTCAACATGCATATACAAATATCCTTGACTAAGTGAACAACTTCATAATTTCCTCTGGAAGGACATCCTCAGAGTCTCCACATCACGCAGGAGAGAGGAATTTCCTTCGCAAGCATCTGCTAGAATCTTGAATCTTCTATCAACTTCGTACGCAGACAGAGATGAATCTTCTTCCTTTTGTCTAGGTTTTTGATATTCAATAAACTTGAACAACATGCCCTAACATTCCATAGGAAAAGGATAAGTCTAAACCTCACTAAAATGGAGAGCTTTCTAAGAACAATGTGGAAAAGGAACCGATTATGATGACAACGACGATTTGATCGTATTAAGTCTAAGCATGAATTCATATACCCATATGTATATAGCAGTTATGTACTCCAAGAACTACGCAGAAAAGGAGCCGACGATGACACCAACAATAACGATTATGCCACAAATAAATATCATGCAAAAGACCGGCTGCACATTCATCAGAACTTCCTTTGCCTTTTCACCTTTACAAGTCTGAGCACAAATTCATATACGCGTGTGTATATATCAGTTAACATACTCAAAGAACAATGCAGAAAAGGAGCCAGCAACGACAAAATCGATAACAGTTATGCCACAAATTTAATATCATGCGAAAGACCGGCTGCGCATTCATCAGAACTTCCTTTCCCTTTTGATCTTATAAGTCTGAGCACAGATTGATATAGGCATATGTATATATCAGTTAACATGCTTCATACCTCATGTTGCGGTTTGCGGGAGTAGTCTCGCAAGAGAGACTTCAAAAGCTTATTTCGGAGCGATGACTTGTCGCCAGTGGCACAGCAAAAGATAAAAGAAGAAAGATGGTGCAAAACCAGTGTAAAAGCCATTGATCCCCTTGTAGAAGCTCTGTTGAGGGCGCCAGAAACCCACGACTTCAAATAAGCCTCCAAAATTCTTTCATTAACCTGTACAGAGACCGAATATTAGACTGCATAACTCAACCAAGATTTGTTGCCCTTGGGATGTCTAACTACTACAGCACCGTTATTTTACTTCAGGGATGTACTGTCAAAACTGTATGTTAACCCTCACCATTGATGTTAGTTTCTGCCGCAATAAAAGTCCTAATTTTGTCTGTTGGCTAATAAGCCATATAATAAGATGATGGTTGATTTTCGAAAAAGTACAAACTTAAGGTGAGCTTCATTACGTATTTAAGGCCAGTGAATGGAAGAACTAAATTGTGCCATTTTCTTGGACAAACTCGGGTTTCCAAAGAAGTTGCATATTTATACCTCAAAAACAGCATCTATAGGTCTGCTCTACAACAGGAATGTTTTACTCCTCTGATTGTGCTCAAACAAAAAAAGAAGGAAAAAGTGGGCATATGCATATATTCATGTAAAAAGAAGTGAAACATGAGAAATTTCCATTTTTGAGGGTCAGATAAGGTCCTCCACCTCCACTAGCCCTTTTGCAGTGTGTGGCGGGTTTAAACCTTATGAAGCCTCTATTGGGTATTCCCTCCTTATGTCAATATGGTTGGAAACTAAAATCCAGCATAACTCTGGTACAGAAATCATTCAGAAAGTTGCAAAAACAATGACTCTCAACAACAGGTTGGGAAATTTAACACGCTCTCTTTCCAAGTTGTTCACATGGAATAGACAATTGAGCCTCGTTTGCTGAACAGAACAGTAAGAGCTTGTGTGAAGGAAGATGAAGTATACAGGGCAATGCAAACGTATGCAAATTGGTATATGCAGTTTCAGTGAATTCTTTTTATGGGTTACTAGCAAGAAATAGTTTGTCATATTACCTCAACAGGTTCGAGGTACCCTTCAGCCTTGGCAAAACAGTTTTCCAAAGGCGGCAAAAGTTCAAGAACACGAGCATTAGAAAGGGCATTCCAGGCTGCAAGCCGAACAGAACTTTCAACACAACGGTGTAGATAAATCACCACCTGTCTACCGTAAATCAAATCGCCATAAGATGCAGCAGCATACTGCTCCACAAGAGTTTCCATAAAAGTAGAGTAACTCTCATGTATCTCTGATTGAAAAAACAGGAATTCCACACCGTATTTTTGTATAGTTTGTGCTGACAATTTCTCTGTCCTGTCGAGAATGATTTCTTTGCTTTTACGTAACCATGACTCATCAAGGAGCTTCCCATAGACCTCTTGCAAAGTTTCAAATACATCTCGACTCTTCTCTTCGAGAACACTCATGCCACCAAGTAAGGTTACAGACAGAGAATGCAATTTCCAAGTTAGCGGTACTCTCCGAACAGCGGACTCAATCTCAGGGGAAACAAAAGAAGACATTACTTCAACACCTAATAGGAAGAAAAGTCCAGCTTTAGCAATTTCAAGAAAATCAACGTGGCTCTCCACTTTATTAGTTTTGTTAGGAATTGAAAGACCGGTGTTTTTTATGCCATTGTTAGTTAAGATTGGACTGAGAAACCAATGCATGGGAAGAGGCAGTCTCTGGTGAGCCCATTCTACTGCCAAAGAAGGGCAGTAATCTTCTTGACTTGTCATATTCGACATGTCCAAGTCCTCGTGAATGGTATCCATCACACTACCCTTCTTAGATATCTTCTTCCCAAGACCCCTATCTCCATCCAATGCTTTCGACTTCTTTTTTACAGTCAACCATTTGTTTCGGAAATGAGAAGCCAAAACATTACTGAAATGCTGGTAGTCCTCCTCTTTATAGTCCCACCCAAATGACTTTAATCCCTGATTAAGAGCAATAAAATGTCGGATACAAATATCGAAATATTTTACAACAGAGACTTGGAGCAAAATATCCAATGCCTTATCCATTATCAATCCGTCCCTTGGTCCTACAATTAAACATACACCAAAAGCAGAATCCATTCTTTGGATAGTAAAGTTCATATCTTCCACTGTAGGCAAATCTTTATCAGACACAATTTTACAGACTTCTAGCAAGGAAATAAGCAATCCTGCATCTGTTTGGGCCAACAAAACATCTTTAGACCAAAACCCTCCACCAAAAGTCCCCCAACCCACTCCAACACCTGGAGCTGGGCCACCTCTACCAAACATTTCAATTGACTGTGCCCATTTCCACTCAGAATTGAATAACTTCATGAAAGTGTTTAGTACATTTGTCAACTCAGGAACAGACGACTTAACTACCCCACCAGAAAGTATCGAACTGTCTCCTGATGAACTGTGGCCTTGAGCTAATGGAGTGTGAGTCTCGGACTTAGCCAGTTGGATTAACTCATCAACAGAAGCAACAACTTTAACTAATGCCTGAAGGCAAGAAACAGAAGCAATTGATGTTTCATGTTCACCTTGGTGTCTCAAATGACTTAAATACTCACTGAAAGAGCCGTCGTGTTCTGTATCTTTTGTGCCTGAAAAGCTAAAAAACCCATTCTTAATGATTTCAAGTCCAATCCTAGGGACAAACTCGGGCAGCCACGGCAAATGACCACTGGGCAGGTTGATTGCATCCTCTGGGATCACTCTATCTAGAACACCAGAAAGCATGTGCAGGACAGCAGAAACAATCCATAACAAGGCACTCATTGGTAAGTACTCGATAATAGAACTACTCTTATTTCCTTTTTGCCAATCAAAGAAATTAGACATGGATGGATTGCTCCTCAATGCTGTCCACTTTAAAGCTAAATCAACCATTGAACCGACATGGACCCAACACCAAGACTCCAGTTCTTCAGCAGCCGCCTCAGATATTTGATTGCTTACATGCATATGTGAATAAAAGTTTGGAAGTCTTCTAGTTAGAGCCCCCAAAACAAGGAATGCTTCTTTAGTGATGGCAGCAAATTCGCTAAGAACATTTTTTTCGACGAGTTGATCAAATTTTGGTAGGTTCAACCACATGCAGAGAGCAGGAAAGAACTCTGAAAAGTTGGACACACAGTATCCATACTGAATGCAGACCTTCCAAAAGCGCAACTGCTCAACCATCAATGCCGATGACAGTTTACAGTTCTCCCTTCCCAATTTTATCCACTGCTCAAGCGGGGGTGCATGTTGATACAAATGCCACGTTGCACTCTGGAAAATTCCATTTCTTATAAAATCAACACAATTCTTCTTCTCAGATCGAGCCAACGCCTTTTTGTTTATGCAGAAAAATAAGGCACTACTGTGAGTATACTCGTGTCAAATGGCAAAGCAACTGAAGAGTAAAACGCATAAAGGCGCACTATCTCAAAGCAAAAGGAAGAAATTTATTACCCTGAAAAGGGTAACAGATTTTATCTTAGAAGGATTAACTTTTGTAGGCTCTTTCGTTGTAAATCTGTCAACAACTGTTTGAACAAGCATTTGGCACTTCATTATTGCACTTGCGCCCATAGGGGAATGCCTTGCTATTGCAATAAGCACAGACACTAAGCATTCTTCCAAAGCATCTGAAATGTCTGTCTGGCAACCAATACCGTGTAAGACTAGAGAACCAGTAACTGCAGAAATCTACTGCTGTAAAGATATAAGCAGAAAAGGGAAGCTTAAAAGAAACACGTTAAACCAGAAAATCTGCAGTGTAAGCACATCTTTTAACCATACCCGCATACCATAAAACTTTCAACATCTCCCATAACAAATTTCATAGTAGAATACATAAGACAATTGCTGTTATGGACAAATAGCATGCTTGGTGTTTCATGGCACAAAACCGACATTTATAGCTACCCAACTCCAATATACATATCTACTATCATATAAAGGGAACGCCCCTTTTGGCGTGAACCCAAATTGTGAAGCTGGCTCACATTTTAGGTTTCCAAAATTGCCATCTTCCAATAGTTTTGTCCTACGCTTGGAAGTATCTCTACCCCAAAATAGCTGTAAAGGTATTATTGTAAAAACAGAATTACCCACGTTTAAAATGAATGACAGTTACCTTCACACATTTATCATGGTAGAAAGTCTCCATCTGCTACCATCCGAAAGCTATTGTGCAGATTTTCTGGCCTACACCACAATTTGCATCCTGTAAACTCCTTTCTTTCCATTTTTTGTCTTTTAATGATCAGACATTAGGCTTTTACTTTTTGCTTTTGGAGTTTTACATCATTTAGGCAAGGTTCACTGCTGTATTTTTCGGTGGATCAGATTTGAATGCACAAATAAGAACATACAAATTTAGATAGTACTTTACACCAACAATTACTTCCTCTTTCTCAACCTTTCCGCCATCACTTGCGGAGATATCTAACGCCCCCGCTTCGACAACTCATCCAAAATGGACCAAAATAATTCCCTAAACCAGATCCAAATTCCCTAAAACATATCCAAATTCATGTACAAAACAAAATTTAAAACGACACAGTGACCATATCCGTAAAAGATATCGAAATTGATGTACATTGTGTACCAAAAAAGAAGTTCAAGAACAAAAAAAATCTTGCCTAAGCCATCTTCCCGATTTTTCAAGTTTTTCGTATCGTGACTTAAATCTTACAAGTTACTAAGCACATATGTCTACGCCTACGCATCCGCCATCACGTGGGCACCGGCCCCTAGTATCAATAAAAATTCACCTCACCCACCAAAGAGATGCATAGAAGGAACAATCACATCATGTCTTTTGCCACTAACATAGGAACAGTTTAGAAGTTCTCTCTTTATTTCTTTACTTTCTATAATTACATAGCATACACAGGAAAAATGTAGACAACCCCCCTGCCCCGGCCAAAACACAAAAATAAGTATATAACCAATCTGATCGGACTCGTTTGGATGAATATCAGTTGGGCATCAACAATTTCTGTGCAAGGAGAAGTTTGAACGGCAATAGTAAATCATTGAAATTCTAAGAGTGAAAAATCAACACTGAGCCAAATGGAAAGTTGCAAGGGAATACGACAAAGACTCCCTACTTTTAGAGAACATTGGTTTTAAATTTTCAATCGTACATGAAAAATTTCAGGGGAATATTGTGCAGGTCTTTCAAAATAAGAAGCAAAACAAAGTAGCATCTCCAGCTACATTGCGCTTACCTCCAAAAGATAGCGAATCCTTGGAAGGATACCCATTCTAACCAAACCTGCAACAACATCTTGACCAGCTACAACCACATCATCCTGAATAGTATGTTCATCTTCAGTCTTGTCATTGCTAATGATATCCTCACCAAAAGCTAAAATATTAGAAGGTTTAGCACTGTACTTCCAAAAGCCCCCCTGAAGGAAGCCATCGTCTATATGTGGTCTACTTCTGAATACAGGAGCAGTACATATGTCCTTTGGATAAGAAGTAGCTTTCTGAAAACAGAATACAGTAGAGCTGAGTGTGTGTCACGTTTGTAAAGATAGTAAACAAAACATTGCCAGGGCAATAGAAGTTACCTCTGAGATGTCAAAGAATCTCTCATTGATATCAAAGCTCAGTATGCACTGAATAACTTTTGCACAAGCCAAAACAACTGAATTGTGGTTATCATCAAGGGACATCCTGCAAGATAAACAAGCGTACATATGAAATGTTAACACGAACAAGGCTATAATTTTATAAACCAATTATATTGAAGCTGATACAAACATCTGCAATGGAAGTTATATTGACATATTTACAATTTTAAGCAAAAGGAATCAGCAATATTTTTAACTTGCAAAGTACTTATGTCAGGTAAAACCATACTGCAAGCTAGACAGTCATCTTATGGATCTGGAAATAGTAGCAAAACATAATAGTCCACATGTTTAGAACATAGACTCCAGCCAACACGGAAGAATTCATCATATATGGAGATCCTAAATCCTTGAAGTGTGAGAGACCTCAAGAAACCTTGCTGGTTTTGATTGTTTAACTGATTTATTAAAGTTTCTTTCTTTCCAATTTGGCAATAACCAATCTAGATCACTGAGCTAATAGAGACATCAAGGCAAAGAGATCAGAACTCACATCCAGGTAATAAAATGGTGAACAATTTTCCAAGCATGTAAGCATATAAAGGATATCTGAAACCAATACATGAGCGTATGAAAAAATTTAGAGGAAAAGGTTATAAACAGAATGCTACAAATATGAAAATAAAATCAACGGTGAGGAAGTGCGATGAATTAGAAGGGGAGTCCTAGAGGATTCACCTTAGTGATAGAGCAAGTTCGGGTTCTGGGCCAAGTGCATAAGCCCATACGGCGGCCCAGTCAATAAACCTGTTGATGTTAGCAGTTCCCACGTGGTCGCAACTTAGAGTTTGACAGATGTTGTGCAATGCCTTATCAAGCACAGATGCAAGCAAATGCAACGCAAGAGCACGTTGGCCAGGTATCTGAAATTCACAATTTAAACAAAAAGGTCAAGGAAAAATATCTAGCAGTTCAATGTATGAATGCTTCTGAAGAAGCTCCAAACCTAAAAGCAGCTAATGCCAAGATCTATGTCAACTAACCACACTTCTAGTGAGAGCAATTGCTTCTTTGATAGTGTAACCTGCTGCAGCAGGGTCTCCCTCAGTTCGAAGTAAATCACGTTCAGAAACATTTTCAGCGGTATATCCACTTTGTTTAGATATACATCCTACAACATGACAAGTAAGACAGACAAATACGTAAGCAGATATGACAGCAACAATATACTATATAAGGCGGGAAAGACTGTACTTCTATGGGAGGATAATGCATCATAATATAAACCACAACCAGGAAAACAGATCAGACCCATAACCATCAGCCTAAGTTGAGTTACAAACAAGAAAGATTCTCACTAAGCTACAGAATGCATGAGGAAGAACAAATAAGCAAAGGAAGCAAAAAAGTGAGACCCTGTATTTTAAGTGGATAACAAAAAGAAACACCTAGAGTGTTTGACTAGGAAACCAAGTTCCTTGACAGATCTTCAAGATCTACATCAAGCAAAAGAACATGCTAATGTATAATGAAAACGAAAACAAAATAAAGACTCTTTCCCAAAATGCCTAGTGTATAAATCCCAATTAACATGTACCTGAGCAAAAATTGAATTCCACAAAAAAACAGAATCCATGAATAAAAAATGAGAGAAAGTGTTTCAAAAGTGATAATCCACACTGCAACATTGAGGGCAATATTGATAAACATATCAGAATGATAGTACAAGCAATTAGTCTTACCAGTCTTTGTTACCTGAGCAAAATCGGTTTCTACAACATTACCATCCAATGAAAACCTTAATTCTCTTACAGCCTCAACTCTCTCACTCCAAGAATCCCACGAACTGCAACTGTAAGGACTCAAATTTCGCATGCCATTATAACCTTGCCCGTGCCCACTCCTTGTAACTGTTGAAGCTGCTGTTGGCACGGTGTGGGAGGTATCTCTCTCGGAGAGTGGAGGACCTTTTGCTTCTTTCATCAACTTTTCACCATCCCGCATATTATCCACCTCTCCCTTGGCAGCCATGTCAGAACTGGAGCCTGTTCGCTTCTTCAATTTCTTCTGCCCACGTTTTCTTAATGCCTCTATTAATGCAGGACTCATCTTCTCCAGTATCTCAGCCTGGGCTTCCGCAATCTCATCAGCTGACATTCTTTCTATCTGGGCACGATTCTCAGCATCAATACCTCTGGACTCTTGTTCATCTCCCGTAGTGTTGGGAGTATGGCCGGAAGTTAAACGCTTTGTTGACATATTTTGCTTCTCTTTATTCACTTGCCTGTGCCTTTTTGGCAACTCTGACAATCCAGGTTCCATTTCCTCCATAATCTCCTCCCTTGTTTCCACAATCACATCTTGTGACACTTCTTCCACCGAACAGGAATCCATCTCCTCCATATAAACATTTTGTGCCTGCGAATTACCGTCAGGTAGCATTTTCTGTGGCAAAACACCATTAACTGTGCCAACACTTCGGTTATCTGATTTTTCAGTTACTTTATTAGCCTTCTTCCAATCTTTAGATTCCACATCAAAATTCTCATCTTCTTTCCTTTTCTCTGTCGCGAAAGAATTATCAATTGTCGTTAGCTCCTTCAACCGACTAAAATCCAAACCTTTCTTCTCTTTCCTTTGGACTGGATTAGCACAAGCTGCAGCTAGTGGACCAAACTCCATCAAATCTTCTTCTTCTTCATCCTCGTGATCACCACAGCCGCCACTATTTTCAGTCGCTATTGGGGCCCAATGCTGCAAAACAAACTCTTTTAATAATCTACAAACCCACCAACAACCTTAATGGTAAGAAACAAAAGTGTGCTCCTAATGCTGCTTTTTAAGGATCGGGTTTTCAAATATATTTAACAAATGCCTCCTTCCCTTGCTTTTACCGCAGAACTAACAAGAGACCCAAACACGTCCATAAACTGAACTCAATCGACTGGTTTCTAGTTGTCTGCAACCACTTTTACTTTTCAAACTTCGTATTTACACCTTACCAACATGGGATTGTTTACATGTATTAAAAGAAGCCATTTTTCGTTCTTTATCTTCCATTTCCAAGCAAGCAAACGGAGGGAAACTAACAGAATTAAGACCTAGGCTAAAAGTTCAAGAATTAGGTGCTGTGCTCAATATACTCGAGAGGTAGGAAGCCTTACAGGGCCATGGGAGCGATGACGAGCTACAGGAAAAGGGAGAACGGTGGGGCGAGGTGCCGGAGATGGAGCAAGGGGCTTCATTTGGGGGCCTTCTGAGAAACCCTTCTCGACTATGCCACCGACCAAGGCTGAGGCATCGTATTCTGATATCTGAAGCGATTTGGCCCCAAAACCCTTCCGGCGGGAGGGTTTTGTTGGGATGTTTTTGCCTCCGTTGGCTTCCTCCATTAAAAACCTCTGTTTACTTCATTGACGAGTGCAGAATCAGTATGTATGAACTTTGTCAGAAGGGTAATTAACACTGAATTCCTTTGGGTTCTAAGATATTACATTGGTACATTGTAAGTCAATAGTTTTCCTACCCCATTTTAATTTTCACATTACAATTTATTCCTTCGGGTAAAGGCTACAATTATATTGTGATGGTGTCGGTTTAAAAACTATGAAAACAAAAATAGCAATTTCATTTTGTCTTAATACATTGCTATTCTTGCGTTCAAATTTTTTTAATTCGTCGTATAAAGTTGAATAATGAAACAAAATTAAAAGAGTAAAAATATCACAAGAATCAAGAACTATTGAACTGATATTTACCATAAAAATAAATAAAAAATAAAAAAATTCTCACCTTGTTGCATATTGACTAACCAATATCGTTTTTCTTACGACAATCTTGTAGTAAATTTTTTTTTTACGTGTTGCTATTATCAGAAACCTAACATATTTGAAACCCAAATAACACATCTAATCAAAGACATGTGTGGGTATGAGTAGAGAGGGAGGGAGAGAAAGATTCAGTAGTTATCTATAACTCATTTTTAGTATTTAAAATATAATAAGTTGAGTAAAAAATATTAAATTTGACAACAAAATTTTGAAAAACTTAATATTTTAGTTGCTCGGCAAAAATAAAAGAGTAAATTATTAAGTAGCTACCTTATACTTAATTAAAAATGTTAAACACGCTCAGAAAAATTTTATATAAAAAAGTTTGTTTACCACATTACTGACCACTGCCACTAACCACCATCGCCTCTTGTCACTAACCACTAACGTCACCCGCCACGATCACTAACCAACATCGCTACTTTGGCACCACAACACTGTTGATCACTATCACTAACCACTACACAAGTCACTGCATGCCGCTGCTACATTACTTATTAGTCGTCGCCACTAACAACCACTGCTACAAGCCAACACCGCAACTAACCACCACACTACCAACTACCACCACTAACGAACACTACCACTCACCGGCACCACACTGCTGACCACCACCACTGCCACTTCCACTACCACCACATTAAAGACCACTGCCACCCACCACCACCACCACTACCACCATCATGCCTACAACATCAAGAGGGGCTCAGTGTGCTACAAGCCCTATAGAGGGCTAAGTTGAAAATTTAACAAATTTCAAACTTTAGCTATTTGTGCAGATCAAACAACTTAATTATTTCAGTGCGTCAATTTCAATACATAAAAAATAATTTTTATGCTTAAAAATTTTAGTATTTAATTTTTAGTTTAAAATTTTAACTTTTCAGTTTTATCAAACAACATCATAAATGGTAGCATATGTAAAAACAATGCCAAAATTATGTCGCCCCATGCAGAGCCAGGACAGAACCATGTGGAGGCCGAGACGGCCCCCCAAAAATTTCAAAATTTTTTAAAACTTAGGTATAAAAAAACAAAAAATTATAAATTATATTTCGACCCCCTCAAAATTATATTCGACCATTTATTTTCTAAAAAAAAAAAATTCGGGCCCCAAAAGTTACAATCCTGGTTCCGCCATACAAGAGTATGACCAAATGGTGGTTATTTTTTCTTGGTTTGTCAAACCGGCGTACGTTCACTCTCCACCTTTGCAGGGTCGACGGTCGAATAGATTATTAGGAGAAATTATCATCGCGATCGTTAAAGTTGTGGTGATGAAAGCTTAACTGCTGAACTACCCCTAAAATCGACATCTGCATCACGGAGCATAGATATGTTTATTATATCAGTCGTTTTCTTTGGATCATTGCATAGTATTTGTACGCCAATTCCCTTTCCGTTTAAAAGATATAAAATTCTAAACCCTTTGATATAAATATCAATCCGGTGTGCAAATTATAAATAAAATGATTAGGTCACAATCTCACAAGCAAAAAATAAGACAATCAAGTGGGTATCGGTGTGTTATAGCGAAAGAATAAAAAACACTACAGATACACGGGCAGCCCAGAGTAAGAGCAGACGACACGAAACCAGGTCCAAGTTCCGGGCTACAGTATTTGGGCTTCTCCATCCCAAATGAAATGCCAAGCAAACCGAAGAAGCCGTGCCCTCTCTCTCTCTCTCTCTCTCGGGGTTCCATTCTTGCAATACCAGGAAAGAAAACATCATCAATGGCGGAGTGGTCTCAACTCCCGCAAGAACTCCTAAACCTAATCTCCAAACACCTCAACACCTCAATCGACCTACTCCGATTCCGATCAGTCTGCTCCACATGGCGATCCTCCATCGCACCCTATCCCGACCCACCCCATTCCCGTTTCCCAATTCTCACCACCGACGGCGTCTCCGAGGCATTCTGGGGTTTCCACCTATCTAAACGC
>JABCMJ010059014.1:0-13090 GCA_014822125.1 Arbutus unedo
GACCTCCGAGGAGTGTCTGTGCTACATAGTTTACACCCATTGGTTTCTTTATTGCTTACACCAATCCAACCAAAGGAATAATGGGCAAAGCAAACAAGTAATTGATTGCGAAGACGGTTTTGGTTACTTTAAGTACTTTAGGTTTTGCTTATCGCTTAATGACAAGACATAAGCAAATAAGCAATGGCAACTACCAGGCCCTTGGTGTAGGCAAGTAAAAAGGTTGATTGCAGATTTCGCTTATTGCTTACCTTGTGTTCTTTTGTGTTGTGTACTTATTTGTACAATGCTGTTTTGATTGCAGGTTGAATGAGGAGATGATTGAGACATTATTCATGGTGAATTCTGCAAGTTTGACTTCGAAAGATAACTCTCGGCCACCGATGCTGAATCAAGAGAATCGTGTACTTGATCCAAAGAAGTCTCAGAACATTGCAATTTTGTTGAGAGCACTTAATGTGACCATAGATGAAGTTTGTGAAGCCCTTTTAGAAGGTACACAGCTCCTCCTTTCTCCAAGCATGAGTCATATTAGCCTTTTCTAATTCAGATGGGATCTTTTCCTTTTATGGCCCTGATTGATATAGCTGCCAAAAAGATAATTATCATTTTGACAACAAGTCCCTTTCCTTCCCATTCTGAAAGAAATTCAAAAGGTTAGATGTGAATTATCAATGAATGCTGAATGCTGTCATTATGAGTTGCTTTACATTGGGGAAAGTTTAACCTTTTGCTCAATAGTTTAGAATGTTCGTTCAGAATGGCATGGCAATGTTAGTTTGGTAATGTCGTTCTTGGAAATTCAGTTTTATCTACTTATCCTTGACTTTATATATAACAGCTTGTATTTGTGGTAATAGATTTATATGCTTGCTGACAGAGGAACTGAAACATGACGCAAGTGGTATTCAATCAGTCCCTCCGTTTGAACTTGAATGGAAGTTTGATAAATAAAAGTAACTTTAATAGAAGTCTGACTACACGTTAAGGATCTTGATCCTTTGATTTTCATTTCAACAGCTTGTCATGGAATGATGTCAGCCAGTAACATCATTTTTTTTCTGTTAAAATTGCACCAGCTAGAGGTTCTTTTCCGGTAATCTTTGCCAAGACATTTTGTTGGTTGGTGTTTGATTCTGTTGACTAGAATTGCATTTGTAGCGTATAAGGTCATGATATGTAATCAGACTTTGTTATAAAATCATGTTTTCCCCCTCTTATATAGCAATGATAGCATGCTATGGTGCTTGGCAAGAAAATGTGATCGCTACAAAGTGCTAAAAAGGAAGAAAATTGCATATAATTTTAACGAAAATGCTTTTTTGTGATTAAGATGTTTTTTGGGTCCCCTTTGAAATGTGGTTGTCGCAGGGAATGCTGATACACTGGGGACAGAGCTTCTTGAAAGTTTATTAAAGATGGCTCCTACCAAGGAGGAAGAACGTAAACTGAAAGAGTTCAACGATGAATCACCGATTAAGCTGGGCCCTGCTGAAAAATTTCTCAAAGCAGTGCTTGATATACCATTTGCATTCCAGAGGGTGGATGCAATGCTTTATATTGCCAATTTCGACTCAGAGGTCGAGTATCTTAAAAGGTCTTTTGAAACACTGGAGGTAAATATTATTGGCTTGTCAATGCAATTTGGATCTCCCGTCCTTGCTTTATTGCCATCATCAGCATTACTTATGGTTTACTGTTATTCAACTATATACTTCATTTTCAAATTTGCACCTTGAAATTCTTGGAAAGTGTGGTTGACAATTGTCGAAAGCTGATCAATATTAAAGCACCGGGAAGGTAAAGGCTCCCCCCGCCTTTGTTTCTTTGGCCCAATTCTGTTTTGATTGTTGGAAAGCTTGTCAGCTCAATTAGTGTTGCTAAAATTCATTTACTATTCTTGTTCTCTATTCGATTTACATCAAATAAAAAAATATAAGCTTTTTGTAGAAATCTGAACAATACCAAAATCGTGTGCTTCTTTAGACTTTCCAGAAAGCGCTTGGTTGTTGGTTTTGAATGTGAGGGGATTGCTCCAATATTGAAGAAGTTAGATCACTTTGTGTATGCTAGTGTGGGGAAGAGGGAAAGTGCAGTTGAAAACTTGGCTTAGAGAAAGAGGCGAATAGAGGAATGACTGCAGTTGTGTGAGACTTGTATTTTTTAGTGTATAATGGCAATGCTGCTGGACATTGGCTGTTAGTTGCTGAGAAGACTTGGGAATTCTAGTTCGTGTTTAACTGGGGACGGGCCTAACCTGTTGTATGTCATCATATTAAATGGTATAGTATTGGTGACTGATATGGAATAAACATTGCTAATCAGCAAAGTAGCACGGAAACGACACGACACAGAAACGTGGACACTTTTTTTAAAACATAAGATGCGGACACGCTGGGGACAAGTATGAATTCATCTATAAATTTAGGTATACATGTATATATGAGTTTTATAGATGTAGTTTATGAATTTATGAGTTGTTAAATACATCATTTCTATTAAGTCAGGATAAAAACAAGAATAATATGCATATTATGATGGTATTAATGTACAGTCACTACATAAGTATTCATGAACTCCATGAAAAGTGAATCCACGCCCACTTTTTGAAAACTGCACTTTGGTGCCCTAGTGTGTCTCGAAAGTGCATGACAAAATATATAACTAAGAAATCGTCAAACATATTTAGGTGTGCAGACAATGATGTACCTGGAGAATTGCTTGTCCGTCTCTGTGTGAGGCCAGTAGATGTGTTTGTGCTTGTTAACTAATTAGTTGTGTATCGCTGGTACTAGTTTACATTTTATCTCTGTATTGTAAACGTCACTAGTTACCATTGCCCTTTTGTCAACCACATCACATGAAACATATTTTTCCTTTCACAGGCTGCTTGTGAAGAACTGAGGAAAAGCAGAATGTTCCTAAAGCTTCTAGAAGCTGTTTTGAAAACCGGGAACCGTATGAATGTCGGAACTACACGTGGCGACGCCCATGCCTTCAAGCTAGACACACTACTAAAGCTTGTGGACGTAAAAGGAACTGATGGGAAAACGACACTCTTGCATTTTGTTGTTCAAGAAATCAGCAGAGCTGAAGGTTCTCGTATTTCTGGAGTCAATCAAATTCCAACTTCTGATGAAAATCCGCAATCTGATTTTCCCAATGACATTGAATTCCGAAAAGTTGGACTCCAAGTTGTTTCTGGCTTGGGTGGAGAGCTCACCAACGTGAAGAAAGCTGCTGCCATGGATTCGGACGTGCTTAGTACTGAAGTTATGAAACTAGCTCTAGGAAGTGGTAAGATTAGGGAAGTGTTGAAATCAATTGAAGGGGACGGTGTATCGAAGGAGAGTAGTAACTGGAAATTTTCGGGTTCAATGAAAGAGTTCCTGAAAAAGGCTGAGTCGGATATTGTGAAGTTGCAAGCTCAAGAGTGTGTTGCTCTCTCTCTGGTGAAAGAAATAACGGAGTATTTCCATGGAAATTTGGCAAAGGAAGAAGCTCACCCTTTCCGTACTTTCATGGTTGTAAGGGACTTTCTTTCCATCCTTGATCAGGTATGCAAAGATGTTGGAAAGGTAAACGAGAGAAGTGTAGTTAGTTCTGCACGTCCATTTCCACAGCCGGTAAGTTCAAGTCTTCCACCAGTTTTCCCTGGATTCATTCAAAGGCGGCACTATGGTTCCTCTGATGATGAAAGCTAATCCTCTCCTTAAAATATCAGTAGGAGTCAGTTTCGTGTTTTGTTGTTCAATGGAAGACGTGATGAACCCAGAAATTCAGAAAAAGTATCCGGAGTTTTGTGCTTTCATTTGGGCCCACATTTTACAAGTGCACTTTGAATGTAAGGGGGCAGGGTGGTTACTTTTTTGTGAGTCCGGATCCTCTCATGCGATGTCCCTCAAGTGATCCTCTCATATGACTTCTTGTGCTTGACTCTTCAACCATTTACTAAATCAATGGTTGAGATCCCTCTTTTATTAATGACTTCAAACTACGTTGTTTGAGCTAGAGGAAAAAACAACCCAGAAACAGGGTAAGCTCTCTCAGTCTCCTATGTTTTTTTGGAGACAGAAGTTTTGTGGAAATGGGAGATTTGAGTCTCATCAAATTTTGAGTTTTTTTTTTCCTAAAGGCTCAAAACGATGAAGTTTTAGAATATCTTTATGAGAGCATGATCTCAACTGTTGATTTACTAAATATGTGAGGTGTCAAGTCCAAGAAGTCTCACGAGAGGGTAACATGAGAAATCTCACATGAGAGGATCCGAACTCCTTTTTTGTAGGCCTTTAGTTACCTTTGTGTATAAGACCTGGATTAGTTTCGTCCTCGATATGTAATATACAGGAAGCAGATTGGCATGATGAAATAATGGGGTAGCATCAACAGAATGTTTAGGTATGTTGTAAGCTTGTAAATCTAGGATTGGATTTTCTAGTCTTTTGTTCATCTATGGCATAGCTTCTTTTGTCTGTAGTCTGGTTTGATTATCTCTCAAATGATGAAAGCATGAAATGCAGACACCTGAATTCTCTAATGGGGTGAAAATTAGTTGCCACTTCCAAGTCTTGGACAAGATTGCAAGAAGTGGGCAGAAACTTGTTTGGTTTTGCTTGGATCTTGGACTTGGGGAGATTTAAAAGGGGAAAGATAAGACCATATTGAAGTCAAGAAGCTTAAAGTGTTCATATATTTTTTTCTCCCCCAAGTAAACGCCTTTGACAATTGCATGATCCAAACACTGGTTACTGGTTTTGCTGAAGCATCAGCTGTATGCAGTGGATTTCACCTGGATTCTTGCTAGGTGATCGTGCTTTATCAGTATGTGTATGTCTGACCTCTTCCGGTATTTACTCTATTTTCTGGCAGTATCACAAAGAATTAGATGTCTAGATTGACAGTGTTTTTGTTTCCGAAAACAGAACTGCAGAAAGGAGTTAAGAAATCTGCGACATCGAGTTCTAAAGAAGTGTTGCATACCCCATATCACTGATCGCGGATGCACCTTCTCATATTTTAATCAAGAGACATACTATGAACAGCCAGAAATCGGTTTCCAAAGACAATGTACAAAAACTCCCCTCGGAGTTGTTCCAACCAGAGCTTCTGAGGCTTAAAGCTATCTGGTAGAGCATATTTTGGTGCCCGTGTTTTTATTCAGAGGAAGATGAACTCATTCATAAATAATCAGACTACAAGCTCTCTGCATCCATACGTTCAATGACCCGTCGCGCTTCCTCCTCTGTAGCAGGAACAACATTTCGAATCCTTGACCTGTTTTGAACAGCCTCTGAACGAATTGTGTATGAGAAATAGAACTTGTTGGATACCTGTTCAAAATACAGAAGAATATGAGTAAAGCCAAAAGGCAATAAATTTCTAGAAAATTAGTTCTCCAGGTGCCAAAAGGCAGAAAATGAACTGATCAGGAAAAAGCTGTTTTTGGCGTAAGCTGAGAAGTTCAATGGCGTCGCGGCTTTCATACAAAGCAAAACTCTTTACCCCATTGCAGATTATGTGAAATAGCAATGTGGGTGGTGTCTATTATTAAGCATTAACTATTAAGCAAAGTATCTAAAGAGTACTCCACAGGTTTCCAACATTTCACATGATTTTTCATTTATCTGGCTCCTTTAATTTAGGCCGTGTTTGGGTTGTGGATTTGTAGAGATAAAAGAAAAAGGGAATGAGAGGGAAAGGTGTTGAAGAACATCCCAAAAAAAATTGGTCCCCTGTACAAATTCCTTTACAAATCCAAGTGTCCAAACACCACCTTAGTCTTGTTTAATTCTCCAGTAAGGGGGACGAAGTTGTGCCTCAAAACACATAGGGAAACAATATATTCCATATGATGCACAAATGCTCCTCCCGGATGCTTTTGTTAGGAAAAACTATCTGAAATTTGTTGAACAGCTTCAATCACAAAGAACAATAATTGATGCTCACCTCACTGGACCTGCATTCAGGCCGTGTAACATGTGCCACAACTTCGACATTAATAAGAGGTTGATCTGGGTTCTGAAGTTCTGTGTACAAAACACAAGACTTGAGCCGGAGAAAATTTCCAACATCCACCTGCATAACAAAATAGAAAATTACAATCCCATCAAAATGCAGGTGGCGGCTGCAAACCGGAGATGGGTGTGCAACTGAACTCCCTAATTCTTTTTCATTGAATTTTACTAGTAGTAATGTTATTCAGAATTTATTTGAATAGTTTGCCAAATACATTATGAACCGCATCAGCCTAGATAGCCCATAGTTGAACACGTAATACATTAGCAACAAAGTCTACACTCATGATGACAAAAAATTAAAGCAAAGAGAGAAAAAGAAGGCTATATTGGTTTTAGTTACGTGCTCTGTCTTCTCTATCACGACAGTCGACTCGATGTCCAATGCCCAGTCTAAATGTACTAATCATAACGTTAACTACTTTTAATTTTCTGTTTGTTTACTCTATGGAATTATGGATAAGTTTCCACAAGAAATTCAACTAAGTATCAAGATTCATCTTTAACGGAAACTTTTTTGTTGATAACACACAAGATTCTTCTAAGCGAAGTGTCTGTTCACTTGAATAATCTTTCTTTGAATCTAGGATTACAACAAAAAATGTTGTCATATCATCCTAATGATAGGGACGAAATAAGAAGTGTCTGTGCCAAGCTATTCGCCACAATTTCTCTGTAGAAGAATCATGCTTGGCACAAAATATGAAATCTCGCCGATGCCAATTGCAAAGTCACAAGTATTTTACATTTCTTGATTGCACTCTAATAGAGCTCAAGTAACCTTTGAAAACTCCCAAATTTCTGGACCTGCCACTCCAAAATGCAATTCACTTATTAAGTAGGTACTACTGATGCAAGTCTTCAACATGGTGAAATTTATTTCTTCATTTACAAATGGCATGTGAGTTTTCCTCGGAAAAAATGAGTAAAAAAATATCTATTCAATAGGTTGGTTCAGCTAGGCAGAAGTTTCTTCATTTTTTTAATTTATGAATGACTTTGCATGAACATGTCAATCTTACTTAAAAGACACTTTGACACTAGGTTCACAAGAGTGGATAGTGCATAAAGTAAATTTCTCTCTCTAATTAGCATTTTACCCTTGAAATCTACTATCATTTACGATACAATACTATTACACCCACAAAGGATCTACAGATTCTACATAAGGTGATCTTTCCATTTCTAATTTTTTCGCATTTGACAGTTTTACATTCCAATGAGCAGTAGGGATACTTGTTCTTGAACCAATTAGAAACTGAAAGAACATTTTGACAACTAGACTTGGATACAGTTATTATCTACACCACAACTTTTGAAATTCAGTTTGGCCTCATGGACACCCTTTGCAATTCATGGAATGATGAGGTGCTGAATAGACCAAAAATAAGATCAGTTTCTACAAGTAATCACAGTTAGTACAACACAATTAAAGAAAAGTAGAAAATTCCTACTCACAGGTCTTAAGAAGTCCACATGATCAACTTCTAGAAAGCACGGTGCACTTCCAGCAAAAGCATAAGCTGTCGCAAAAGCCAGTTCAAATGCTCTCCGCATTAAAAAACCACCAAATATTCGACCATGAATATTTCTTTGCTGTGGCTGGCAAATCAGAGAATTTTGAAGGCAAGTATCCCTTATTAGAATGCTGTCTCTGTCTGCTAAAGCTGGCATGTCACAAAATACCCGCCCTTCAGCCAATAGCTCTTTCAGCCGATCTACTTCACCATCCCCGATCTCCTTTTTTTGTTGTCCCCTTTTCTGTTTTCTCATTTGGTTTCTTGCTTCTGCTTCTTCCCATAGCCACTTTTCTTGTTCAGTTTCGGGTAGTATCTTGTTGACAAGGGCTGATTTTCCGGTCTTTGAGTCGCGAGCAACAAATGTGAAGTTTGCTATAAGAGCTAATGAGTCTGAAGGATCAGATGTTTCTACAAAAGAATGGTCTTTATCAAGGAACTGCAACCAAATTAAAAATTGAAACAGAAATTTGACTTCGTTGAAGGTTAGTCATCAATATTGGGATATGGGGATGAAAGGCAGTACAATGAAACTAGAAATTTCAAGAAGATTTCGTGATGTAGTAGGGTATGAAATTGAGAAGCTGAAGCCAAGTGGATGCCAATATTTCACAAAATTAAGTATTAAGAAGGGAAAAGAAAATAAGAGAAAAAATTGATTTCATTATAAGTACCTTCACTTGACTGAGTCACTTCTAGTTGAATCTCCATTGATGACCGTCCTACCCACGTAACGGCACCAGCTATTTTCAGATCGGTATCAACACGGATAGGCTTCTTTAGGACCATCTTGTCCACCGATGCAGTGACTAATAGTAGGGGCCTTGTTGTGCCCTCACTGTTGAAGCAGTGCTAATTCACAAGGTATAAATTAATAAGGATTTCAACATGAAAAACGTATATATCCTGATCAACGGTGAATGGTTGAATGCATCACAGATGAATAGGAATTGATCTACACCAAAGCAGCTCAGTTATGGACTAGAAGTCTAGAACCTGGAACTCACTGCTCTAGATGATAGACAAATTCTACACGTGTGTTACTCATGTAGCCAACCCTAGTTAGCCTTAATGTATTCTGCAAAAATAATGATCACACTGAGAACAAAGTTTACAAATTTAAGATACTTGTGCAAAAGCTGGGTGGAACTTTCTACTATAACGGCGAAATTAGATTCTTAGGCACCAGTCCAACAGTAAAACACCAAACTTCAAGCTGCGCTAAAGACTCATCATTTCAAACAAATTCAAGGATGAATTTGACCCAACTTATTACATTTTTGTTGGACTAATTACCCCGTTTGATTGATCAAACAACTAATTAGAGATTACGTAAACACCATATGTTAAGTAATCACACCCTTGTTGTGTAGTACTGGTTATCCAATCCCACAATCAATAGTTGCTGGAAATGTGATATGTGATTCAATCCCACGTTTATTTCAGCCAATCCAATTGGCCCTTTAAGAACTTCCCACTAATATATAAGCTAACAGACTTTGAAAAATGAACTGCAATATGAACTAAGTTACTAACAGAAACCAATTTTCAATCTAGAGTTAGGGTTTCAAAACCCAGAGTACCTTATATGATATAGTTCCAGCCAGAGCATCAAGGTCTTCAAGCAATTTCCCCATCCTGATCTCATTCCATGGGTTCCTATACTGCTCTCTGAGTACATAATCATTGGAGAATTGGTATAGAATGGTAGTCCTACTTTGTGATGGAGTTTTGGTGATCAATTCACTCTGTGGGAGGGCATCAGTTGGAACATTTGATAGCCTTTCGAAAATGCTTGATCTTGCTTCCCACAAAGCATTAGTCACAGGTGAATGGTACATTCCAGGCCACAAGCTTATTGGCTTTCGAATCGAAGACCCCGCATCGATTGGCGGGGAGCTCTCCATTGGTGAATTCACAGCTGGGACAACAGGAATTGGATTAAACGGGTCTGATGATCCAGCAGAAAAGTACCTTGTTTGAATAAATTTGGGCAACATGGGGTCACGTAAGAGGGTTTTGGTGATGGGTTTTGAATTCTTAGATAAACCCAGAAAGTGTTCATTGTTTTGGCGGTTTGGAGAGAGAATTTGAGATTTAAAGTTGGTTTTTCTAGTGGGTTCAGATTGTTTTAATGGGGTGCTCCCAAAAGTATGTTTTTGAGAATTTGATAATGGGGTCAGATCAGAAAGCGTACAAGGGAGCAAGTGGGCATTGATGGATCGAGAATCTTGGGGGTTCAGCGAAGAAGAGGAAAGGATTTGGGTGGAAGTTAGGTAGGGCTGTGTTGTTATTTGTGTAGGGATTGAATCAAGAGTGAGAAAATAGGAAAAAAGTGTGTGAATTGGTGATTTGTGGTTGGGTTTTGGAGGGCTGAAAGTAGTGGAGGGTGGTGGTTTGAGGAGGTGGTAGCTAATCGTTCTTGGTGTTCTCATAACTTCAAGAAGAAGTTGATCAGGTTCTCTTTCCACGGCGAGAGCGAGAGAGGAAGAGGAAGAGGTTAGTTGGAGAAATCTCCGATTCGTTGGTTGTGTGCTGTGGCTTCAATAGTAGAGGACTGAATCTTCGGGGATGATACCAATCAAATCTTCAGCGGTAAAATTTTGACTTTGCTTCTTTCTTTTCTTTCAATGGTGAAAGTGCGAGTGACGATTAGAAATGCATTCTGATACTTCCATGATGTAATAAAAAGAAGGGCAAGTAGGATGGTAATTTCATTTGATTCATTCGATCCCTTTTGTTTTTCGCTCCATTTGGATTGGAGGTTTGGAAACTTTTTTTGGGAAATATATTGGATTTTGAGGCAAGATTTGAAAACAAAATAGAAAACGGGTCGGAGACAGGTCTGAACACTTTTGCCTCGCTCCCCGATCCGTTCTAAAATAATTGTTAAATATATTTTATTTTACTTTATAACCTGTTATAGATACAAGTATTTACAATTTTATATGTGAGGGTTTCGAATATTCTTTCGTTTGAATCGCTCTAATAGCTTGCGCAATGAACAACTAATTAGCGCCAACGGGTTGTTTCCAACTTGACGGCACTCCGATGCTAAAGTCAGAATACTGAGATATTAAAACACAATAGTAATTACATAATAAATAATAACATACCTGTTTAATGACCTATGATGTCTTATTTATAGCCATCGACTATAATATTTAGTAACACAATCTCTAAAGAATTTTTCTTTATTCATTGATATTAAATCACAATATTTCCATATGAGAGAATCTTACAATCTTGGCATATTCCCAAAATCGACTACTGCCATACTTGGACTTTCCTATTTGGGACCTACCACTATTTCAGGAGGTTCCCACCACCTTAATCGAACGGCAGGCCAACCGATAAATCGACTCTCGGCAAAGCCCCATGATGCCGAAGTCAGACCAATATCATCATGCCGACTTGTCCAGAGAAAGGCCCGTTTGGCAATATGTCGGCCCAAGTCCACGCTGCCAATATGGTCTATGTTCCTCTGCCCAATCCAATTTCGATTTAACCAACGATGGGTTGGCCCTGTATTTCGGTCATCTATAATAGCACCTCAGCCAAACGGCAACTCGGTTGACAATTGGTTGATACAAATGGCCGAACGCATAAAGTTGCAACGCTTTTGAACACACGCTGCCTACTGATTTGTCGTATGTCATGCCATCGTTTCTCTTTCATACATGCCGTTTTAGAAACATTAATTGCCAAATATGCCAGATTGCTCCACATGTCATTCATTGGACAACCCATCTTCATGTCGCACAGTGAGTGGAGAGGCCCCATTATCTTCAACCCAAAAATACAAGTAGAAGTTATAGTACATCTTCCAAAAATAAGTTCATAAAGATGTTAAATAACTCATTCGATTAGCTTTTCAAAAGATGTTAGGCCATGCACATCATACACTCCATGCTATGCATCTGATGCGGTACTTGAAAGATGGGAGGATTGAGCTACAGTCCAGTAGGAAAATTTATGCCAAGGCTATGTGCATATGAGATGAAATTGCATGCTCTATGAACATTGTGTGATGATACAAGGCATTGATGTGTCAAACACTATAATATGAACAAGGAAACACACCTGAGAAATTCTCCACAAAATCTATAGTTTACCAACTCAAACGCTACGAACGTCACATCTGACTACCAACTTATCGCTCAAAGGAAAAGCTAATATACAACCAAGTGATGTCATGTCTTAGCACTTCTCCTAATGGAGGCTAGTCAAGCCAATTTGTGGCATTCTCTAGCACATTTTCCAAAGGAAGCTAGATCCATAGTTCCCTAGCACCACTCCCGATGGAGGCTAGCATTATACTCATATCTGTCAATATCAACATGTGCATATGTTATGCATATCCATACTATGTACAAATTATATCATATATGTTCCATTCAATCTAAATCAAAACGAATGTACGAAATAACCCGCAATCATAGCAATTGACTAAATAAAAGATGATTCAAGGCATAATACGTGAAACTAAACAATCAAAAGAAAGTCTCACATTCCCGTCCGAACATACTCAGTCCCATTTGGATGCCCAAATCACAACCTCTCTACCAAAATTCCTGGGCCAGCTGTCCGGACGCATAGGTCTCCCGTTTGGACGCCACTACGTGATTTTTGCAGATTTCAGTGCGACTCCAAATCTCTCCATCTCTTCAAATCACACCAAGACCACAATATATGAACGAAATATGAACCAAAATATGTCATATACACATAATACAAGGTAGAAATTCCTACCTCAAACTTTAAAGAGATGAATTTGATGAAGAGATGAAAACCCTAGCTTTGGTGAACCTCCAAGCCTTGAATCCGAGCTTCCTGAGCACCAAATCACGATTCGTCTTCGATTCCACGTCAACCACATTGCAAGCTTCCCATATCTCAAAGAAATTTGAAAATGGTGGAGTGGATTGGTGGTGGTGGTAGAGAGAAGGTGGAGCTAGCTTGTAGAGAGAGAGTGTGATGGTGGAAAGTGAAAGCATTTGGTGAGCTACACCTCCAAAGTCAGATTTTTAAGGCTCCCAAGGGCTCCCACGTTAAACGCTATGTAAAGAGACGCACGCGAAATAAAACAAAAGACCCCGGGCTCAGGTCCTATAACTAAAATTCAAAACATATAATAATAAATCAAATGGTTGTCCCACAAATAAATTTTCAAATAATATATTTTAAAAAAAACTCAAAATTTTTCGGGTCCCTACATTGTAACCGTCCATCGACTTTTTCAGCGAGCATGTCCCATCAATAGATCCTCTTTTGGTGACCTTGTCCTATCACTCCGATAAGCCCCAGACCGTTGTTCTATTTGTTCAGCACTTTTGCCAAACATCTTCGGCCTCAGCCTTCCTATTCTTACTTTTTGACTCCTTTGAACCCTTGTACCTTTGCTAAGTCTTCACATGGCGCCGAAGAGAAGCAAATTTTGTGAACGGTTTGGATCTTACGCCACCAGGTAGGTCTTCTGGATTAGATACAATTGTTAGAGTTTTATATTAAAAGCCATGACTTTATGTAATGGATTAATTTTTGTTTGAATTTATTAAA
>JABCMJ010059049.1:357-17284 GCA_014822125.1 Arbutus unedo
TTTAATTGTTTTATTATGTTTTAAATTTTAAACTTGAGAAATTTTCTTTATATTAATATTAATTAAGTAGTAAATTCTAGTCAATTAATTATAAATTATTTTAATACATAAAAAAATTATTTAAATTTTTGGATCGTTACAGGTAAGCTATTTGTTGATTTATATTTTATTGTTACTTTTACTTTCTTTTGTTGATTTACAAAACAAAATTAAAAATCTATTAAATCATCCAAAAATATTTATATTCATCACATGTCATAATTTGCTCAACTTTAAAAAAAAAATGATCAACACCGCTTATTTGAATTTCTTTTGATCGTACTTTTTGAATTTTATTCTCAAAAAAATACTAAACATTTACATTGTCTTAAAAAATTATTTCGATATTGGCATAAATTGAATCTATATTACGTTATTTTTATCCTTTTCATGACACAAAAATAATTTACGCATAAAATAATTAGCATGTTATGATTCAATACACAAGGTACACTAGTAGAGTCAATCACATTCAGTAGCTTGAATATTTAAGACATATCATGCAAATTGGTATGAATCTTGAGGTATAAAAATTTACATGCAAAACTCTAAAAATCCGAACATGTTTTCAATGATTTTCTATCTTTCGTGTCTTGCATTCTCGGATCAAATATTTAAATAAAGACGTATTAGTTAACAGTTAAAAAATAATCCATTACTTATTGCACCGGATATGGCCATCAGAATTATGCCAACCATCATCAAATTCCAACGTGGGATTCTGTAGAATTTGTAATCCAATCCTGTGAACGCCGTAAATCAAACGGGCTCCTCGTGATTCAACAGTTCGGGGGTTGCACTTGTTAATAGTAGAGGGGAAAATTTACGGATCACATTGTGCGGAATGTAATTCTCCAACACAAATACAACCGAATCTCAAGAGGTTGTTCAAACTGAGATTAAAATAAGCTATAAATTTAGACATTCAGATGTCGAATTTTGACAAACACAAATTTTGAGGCCACTATAGATTTATTCGGTCATTAATTTTAAGACCTCAAAAACTAATCAACAACAGATAGGACATACCCCAAGCTCTCTGGATGACTTGGTTATCAAAAAAAAAGAAAAAAACACAAACACAAACACGACAAGGGATGACCGGCATGGTGCTATAATTTATAAGATTGTCTTGTGTAGGGACGGAACTAAGATTTTTAGATAATTCACAAAGTTCAAATTACCTAGAACTATGTTATCATACTTTTCTCATTTATAGTTGTTCAAGGAGTTCTAAGTCCGTTTTAAGTCCAACAATCCTTACCTCACATACCTACATGTGATTAACCAACCACTTCGGATAAATGATTCACAAATCACACACATAACAAGCACAATTAAAGCAATCATTGAGAATGAAATGTGCGGTTGATTCGTAGTCTTGTATAGGTTAGGAACATGGTTTTAAGGTTGATGATTATTGATCAATGGTTTACAAAATATCAGATTTTAACAACGGTGTTCAACAATGGTCACGAAAAATCTATACGGTTTAATGTCCTATTTAACACTAGGTTGGGGTTCAATATAAAGTTATATCAAAGTTCAAGGTAACTATCAAACAATAATAGAATACAAATTCAAGTTGTATCGGTAGGATGAAATGGTCCTACCAGTATAAACACAATAATATAAATGCGATAGTTTCATGTTGTACCGATAGAGAACAATTGTTCTACCAGTAGTTTATATTTCAATAAGGCAGTTCCAAGTTGTACTGGCAGAGGCTTGATAAAATTGAAGACAATAATGATTTGTACCTGTAGTGGGTCAAAATATTGAACCGACCCGATACCAAACAAGGGTAATTGGGTTTAGCCTAGGAGAATTATAGGTCGTGTCGGTAGCGTGGGCTTTCGGCCGACGTAATGCCAAACGGGCCCAAGGGATTCAGATCGTTGCTCGACCCATAGATATATTGTTGAACGATCGCATTGGCTGCCTCATGTCGGCCGCGTGAGGCTTCAGCCAACGTATGGCCGAAAGATTTTATTAATTAGATGTCGGAAGCTCGACGTACAAATACTGCCATTCTAAACGGCTTCCCAAGTGTTCAGTCGAGGCGGTGTAAGTTTTTTGGAATTAAGACACGTTGCAAATAGGAAAACATAGTTTTGGCAATTGCAATATTTTTTGGAAACGTGAAGCAATCAAAGAAACAATCGATTTAGGTAATGTGTGATTAGGGAAAGATCCCTTAGAAATTTTATTACCAAATAAGGCATTCGATGACTTATAAATACAAGATCGAGAGGAAGAAATAAGGTGCACTATCAATTACTACGCCATTACTATTGCGCATTAACCTTGCAAGTTTTGACTTTAGCATCAAAGTGTCTTCGGCCTGAAAATAGGCCGTGGACATTATTGGTTGTTCCTTAAGCAAGTAATAGGAGCAATCCAGATCTCAGAGACTAATCGAATTAGAATGGCAGACCATCACACCCTCGCAATACCGGTACAAGCATAATGTTTTACTGATAAAGGCACAATGTTTACCGAGATAAATGCTCGTCATACCTGTAGACGTAAATGGTGTTGTCTAATGATGAGAAGGAAAGGGGAAGATGGTAGCAGAGGTGAAGGAGGAGGAAAGGGATGATGAGAGAGAAGAGGGATAGTTGGCGTGGTGAAGAACGGGAGTGGGTGGAATGACAAGGGACTAATGATGATGTATTTATGATATCTGCATGGGTGTATCTATATGTACTCGTTATGATTATTGTATAATTTTTTTTTAATTAACCTCAATTATTAAATCAAAACAATTTGAAGCGTGTGTGAAAATGTATTTGAAGAATTTCACACCGTTAGGTATTATAATATAAATATTACATGTATGTGTATAAATGTATATAAGTGTACATATAATATAAAAGATGTATACCCATTTATATCCATAATATGTATATTTGGAACACAATTAAATATGCATAAATTATGATTATTGAATTAGAATTCTTGAGTCCTACGAATAAAAATTCTAAAATACGGCTAAAATAGCAAATTATGAGTACAACAATCTACGAATAATAAATATTTCCATCCATTTTTTTTATTTTTTATTTTTCATTTCAGTTTTCCATTGCATTAAATTCGGAATATCAAATCAAAATTGGGCGTGTAAGTACAACAATAATTTCTCTTGATGGTACAAAATGAACAATATAGTTTTCACTGTCAAAAATCAGATTAACCGATACAACACGTTGGTGAGAGGGAGAAGAGGTTTCGAGAAGAAAGGTCTCCTAAATGGCTTTTTCC
Organism: Arbutus unedo; assembly: GCA_014822125.1. NCBI lineage: Eukaryota > Viridiplantae > Streptophyta > Magnoliopsida > Ericales > Ericaceae > Arbutus > Arbutus unedo. The sequence continues at coordinate 3,661 of JABCMJ010059049.1, forward strand.
TCCAATCAACCCAAGTTACAAGTAAGACACCCAAATCCCAGAAAATCCAATTACCTCTGTGCTAAAAGAAAGTATCCGGAGTTTTTATGCTTAAGAACAGTAAGACACATACGATACGAAGGAAAAGTCTTTGCCCTAGAAAAATTTTCGAGAAAATTTTTTAGAATTCAAAATGAATGGACTAAATTTACTTGAGTTCGTATGCTTCCAAATCCCAATGAATCCTAACCTTCGATTTTGAATTCGGGGAAAAAATTTTGAGACTGTAGCGCTCCTCGACGCAAAATGGAGAAAAACCATTATGACAATAGGAAAATACTGTAGGAGAAAAAAGACAAGAACTATTTTGGCATTAATCAAGCATACAAAAGCAAATCTTACCTCTGAATTAGCCTTGAAGCAGACTTTCTCAGCAGAATTCAAATAGGGAAAAGTCAATGGAAAACGCTAGCTGTTTTTTGGCAGAAAGTCAAGAGGCCCGTGTGGAATTTTCATTACCTGTCCCAACTACCCAATAAAAGATGATCATTGCACATGTTAGCTTCTAAATACCAGAAAAATCACTGAGATATATTTTTCAACAGATTTGACATGAATACATTCGGCATGTGTATTTAGGATGCTACCTCTGCAGTTTATCTCCAAGGTTTTGTTGTTTGCTGTATTTCTAGTAACATCAAGAGACACAAGTTATCTTAACATGTTCTATCAGATCTTCCCACATTGTTCTTTGACAAGGATACCTATCTAACAAAACTGCAAGTATCCAGAGACAGGTACCTTAACATCCGCACAAAGCAAGTAGGTAACTACGCTTCGCAAAAGCCTATCCAAATGAAATCTAAAACTAAAAATGAGCTTTTTATAAATTTAAAATGCTATCAACAATTTCAAAACGTCAAGTACAGGCATTTGTACTAGAGGCCAATAGGCTCGTATATTACTAATTTTAGAGTCACGTGACATGAAGTACCGAGTGTGAAATTGGAAAAGTAGGAAAGCTTTATTGGGTGTATATCGCATTAGGGTAATAAAGTTGATTTGTGAAATAGTTATGGAAAATCTAAGCAGTTTTGGAAAGGTATGTATATATTTCAATTGGTGAATAAAACTGTGTGAGTGAAATTTATATTTGTGATAATGTTGTTACATTGGACTGATTCTAAATGAACCTTAGTTGTGGGATTCCTATGCGTCCTTTTTTAAATGGTAAATCCAATTTGTTCTTTGTCTCTATCCACACCCCTACCCCTATATAAAGCATCACCAGCCTCTTCCTTTCTCAACGACTCAAATAACAATAGCTAAAATCCTGCATTGCATTAACTCACAAGCTAGATTCACCTGCTGATATTTACATATATGGAGAAAGTTCTTTCATATGTTCTTATCGTTCTGCCGAGTCTACTTTTGTACATCTTCCTCAGAAGAAGAAACAAGAGAGACCCTCATGAAGGAGCCAAGCTCCCTCCGGGTTCAATGGGGTGGCCTTACATAGGAGACACACTTCAACTCTACTCCCAAGACCCAAGTGTCTTCTTTGCTACCAAACAAAGAAGGTTTTTCTTATCCCTACATATGTGGTTCTCAATTTTCACCTTCTTAATTTCAAATTTCACCTTTTCTTGTTTCACAGAGTGCATGACTTTGAATGGTGGATATGTTTGTTTTATTTGATTAGGTACGGTGAAATCTTCAAGACCCATATTCTTGGTTGTCGTTGTGTTATGTTAGCAAGTCCTGAGGCAGCTCGGTTCGTGTTAGTGACTAGAGCTCACCTTTTCAAGCCAACTTATCCCAAAAGCAAGGAGAACTTGATTGGCCCATCGGCACTGTTTTTCCACCAAGGAGACTATCATGTTAGATTGAGGAAGCTCATTCAAGGCTCCTTGTCCCCAGAGTCAATCCGTAACTTAGTGACAGATATTGAAACCATAGCGGTCTCTGAATTGGACTCATGGGCTGGAGGCCAGGTCATCAGCACATTCCAAGAGATGAAAAAGGTTGGTTTTAATCAATGTTGTTTGTTTTAAAAAGTTAGATTTGTCTCTCAACTATCCGTTGCTTTTCCTTAGAAGGGTTGGTCTTTAGAGTTACCTCTTCTGCTTGTTTTACTAAATGGGCCCAATGAAATATTGGATTTACATATGGGTTTCTTCCAACATATTCCCAATGAGTGAGTAATTTAACTCTATTTCTCTGATAACTTTCTAATTTATGGATGTTGTTTCAGTTCTCATTTGAAGTTGGTATACTTGCTATCTTCGGCCGTCTGGAGGCTAGCTATAGAGAGGAGCTGAAGAAGAACTACACTATAGTTGAGAGAGGGTACAATTCATTTCCTACAAAAATACCCAAAACTCCATACAAAAAAGCACTACAAGTAAGCAACATACTAATACTTCTTACTGGAATGCACTTTTTATCTTGTACAAAACAGATGGCTATAAACTGACACTCTTCTCTCTCTAAATGGTAAATTATCTCAAGGCAAGGAAGAGGCTAAGTGAGATATTATGTAAAATTATTCGTGAGAGGAAGGAAAAGAGATCCATTGAGAAGGACCTTCTGGGCTGTCTCTTGAACACTAAAGATGATAAAGGTGGAATTCTAACAGAAGATCAGATTGCTGATAACCTCATCGGAGTGGTTTTTGCAGCTCGGGACACCACAGCCAGTGTAATAACGTGGATTCTCAAGTATCTCCACGATTACCCGAAGCTTCTAGAGGCTGTAAAGGTAAGATCTAGAAGAAGCCATGAAACTTATCATTTGGAATGTGGGATTTAGCGGAGGCCTCTCTTGTCCACTTCTTCCTAGACGTTCATGTTCATATGATAATGTTTTCGATGCTATCACATGTATGATTATGTGTTTTTGTGGAAGTTAACGTTGGAGCTGTCATCGCAGGCTGAACAGAAGGCAATCTACCAGTCAAATGAAGAAGGTAACCGTCCGTTAACATGGACTCAGACAAGAAAGATGCCAATTACTTACAGGGTAAGTTAAAGAGCTAATCACACGAAAGAAACTTAAACAATTCTATTGTCGTAAAACCTTTACCTGTGTTACTACCTGATGCTGAAAGAGTGGCTAACAGTAGGTAACTGTGGAATTTTCAGGTCCTATTAGAGAGCTTGAGAATGGCAAGCATTATATCTTTCTCATTCAGAGAAGCAGTAGCTGATGTAGAATACAAAGGTAAGACCTATGAGGTCTCTTTCAGAGTAAATTCTAGCATATGATTATTCTGAAGGATTATCCTGTAAAAATTTGATCAACATATGCGCATTTTAAATTAAACTAATTCTTCTATTTTTCTCTTGGAATTGATGTTTCTATTTGAGCAGGATACCTAATTCCGAAAGGCTGGAAGGTCATGCCCTTATTCAGGAATATTCATCACAATCCAGATTTTTTTAGCAACCCTCAGAAGTTTGATCCTTCAAGATTTGAGGTAATACTTCAGAATCTTTGTTGATGGGCTTAATTTATATGCTGAAGTATAAACTTAAGGCTTTCTTAGTTAAGGTTAAAACTTATACAAGTTAAAGCAACTAAGAGAAGATTTTCCTAAAGCTTTTCTAATATTTTCTTCATTGGCGTACATAGGCTGCACCGAAACCCTATACGTTCATGCCATTTGGCAGTGGGGTCCATGCCTGTCCAGGGAACGAGCTTGCTAAGTTGGAGATGCTCATAATGACCCACCATCTAGTCTCCAAGTTCAGGTATTGTTTCCGAAACATGTAAAATCATAGTGATAATGTATGAAGTAATGTCTGCCACACCCAAAAACATAAACTTCATGACAGAATTTTTACCCGTAACACCCCAGAATGGTCCCGACAAGGAATCTGCACTTTAAGATTTCTTTAGCCAGCATAATCCTAACAGTTCATGACAAGCCTTCTCTTTCTCCATCACAGCAATCTTAAATCCCATTTTCAAAATAACAAAAGGAGTCATGCGATCGCACCAAAATGAGCTGTTAAGCAAACCCTAATTCCAGAGAGACGGCAGTATAGTCTAGTAATAGAGAAAGATAAAGCAGATAACAAGATTTAAGGATTCACAAATCACCAAAAATAAGCAAGGAATTACAATCGGTAGCGACGTATAGCCAAGTAAGATTTTTTTTCTGAGGTTTAAATAGTATGTTTGACAAGAACATTTTATTTGTTATTTGATGGTTGCAGGTGGGAAGTGATGGGATCTCAAAGTGGGATTCAATATGGTCCATTCCCAGTCCCTTTGCATGGGCTCCCAGCAAGATTTTGGAGAGAATCTACCGCCTAAAGGCAGCGTGGGTGCATTTGATGGCATGTCCCATGCCTACCACAAAATTACCTTTTATTTTTTTCGCTCTCTCTTTTAACCCATCCCCTCCAAACTAATCCGGGGATAGAAGATGCCTTCTTTGTTTAATTTTTTGTCTTTTTATATTATGTCCCGTCATTTTTAATTGAGAATTTTACTCTCCTTCTTTCTCTTCTACTCATATTACCTTTCCAGAGTGCATTTTGTACCATTTATTAAATTGATGAATTGGAATTGAAAGATGTCTGTGGGGAAAATGAATTATTCTTCTCTTTTTTGGGGTGAATTGTTCTTTGATATCTTGGTTCTGTTGACTTCAAATTTTTGGTGACATCGTGTTCTCAATTTGTGCCACGTGTCTTTGTCCATGGCTTGTCCAGGAGTGGATTTATGTGTCAGAGCCTCAGAGGCTGCAAGAGAGCCGTGTGTTATCAGTGTAATTGGCCATCTAAAAGAGTGGTGCTGCTCAGCTGGAGGGCACCCACAAAGACACACCAACTTTATTTACCAAGATGTGACTAGCAGAGCATGGCAACAGCCAGACGGCTACATATTTCCTCGGATGGCTCTGGGAATGATAAAATCCTAAGTAATTAATTATGCTTGAAATGACGACCGTAATTCATCAGGGAAAACACCCAACTATGAAGTTACTTCTCCGTCCATATGCTTTTGCATATGACTTTAAAAAAACCTTTAGACTTTCTGCTGTGAAGATCTCTAAGAGTCTATTAAATATTCCAACAGTCCCCAAACGATAAGTTTCACTCTGCAGGCTATAGGCTGGGTCAGAGTAAGCCAAAGTAGAATCACATGCACAGGATTAGCCGAATGCTGGCTTTGTGATAAATAAGCTTGCTTAGAACTCATAAGACAACTACTTTCTGAGATACACAAATGGGAAGCAGATCCCAATAGCAGTCTTAGTCCTAGTAGAACTCGTAATAACCTTGTCCTAAGTATGAAAGGAGAACTTTGGATTTTATCTTTGGAAACGGAAGCAGCCATGTAAGAGTTTGGGACTGAAGTCTCTTCTTGATTCAGAAGGGTCCTTGGAAATTAACAAAAGCAGCCGCATGAAATGACGAAGAATCCCTTGGAAATGATAGAGCATAATGAATGATGAGAAAAAGTCAATAAATATTTAACACCCGTTCTAACAGATTGGATGAAGTTATTACAAAGTGTGTGCCGATAACAAAAAGATATCTAACGTAGTGTACCAAGAATCTCTTGCCAATAGGAAAGAAACAAAGACGACATCCTAGATAGTATTCTCTAACAATAAGTATAGATGTAAAGCAAGGGGCTTCCGAATATGTCCTTGATTGGTTGCAAACAGAAAAAATTTGAATCCAGCATTGCATATGTACAAATTACCATATAGAAGTAAGAACCGATTAGTGATAGTTGCTAATCTCTTAAACAACAAGGCACTAACTTATATAGAAACTTATACTATTCCACAGAGGGGGTTTCACTATTTGTATCAGCAACATGCTTCCTTAAGTGTGGCCAGACCCCAGATAAGGGGGCCAAACACGTGCAAAGCCATAGAAAGAGATGGTGTCCATTACACAGCCATCATCTATTTTCTTGAATACCTAACATCATGAAAGAAAATAAAACATTCAAGAACTATCGGACGCCCTGCAATCCTATCGGAATCCCAAGTTTCAAAACAGAGAAAGAAAGAATGGTTCCTTGTCACATTCCTGGGAATTATTTCAAGATCAAATATTAAATCTTTATTTCTATGCACAAAAGGAATGGGCCGGATGGCAATAACTTTTCAATTGACTAGTAACATACATGAAGAATACCAAAGATGTGTTTCTATTAGTCCTAGGCTTCTAGCTGTAGACAGAGCCCATGTAAAAGGTATTCAAATGATTTCCTTAACGGTCATAAATGTCATACTATTCACAAAATTAAGGTCAAGATAGCTTGCTACTCACTTGGTTATTGATTGGGTATCATACTTACTTCCATCTGCTACATTTGACTAGAGCGACTTTGGCATGAAGCAATAGCTCGATGAACAGCAGAAGCAAGCATTTGATATTTTTTTATTGACAGAATAACAAATGAACACAAGTACATGGTGAGAAAGTTTTTAACTGTTCACAACACAAGAATTTTTTATCTCACAACAGAAGCTGTCTGATATTATTATACAAGCAAGTACTATCATGCAGACATAATGCCAAACAAAAAATATTTGGTACTACCAACGCATACATGCACAAAAGCAAAGTTTTGAATCATAACCAGACCAGCTTAAATATCTTGAGAAGCTGGAGCTGTGTATTTACGGATGGCCGCAACAATCCTTTCTTTATCTCTAGTTGGAAAGGCTTCCAGAAGCACTCCATCTTTATAGAAGTGAAAGAGGGGCACTGCCTGCAGCATAATAGAATCATACCAACTTAAATTAAGAATCATGTAAAGTTTAAAAATGAAGATACCAGTGCAATGCCAGGAAGAAACTACGGGGTGCATTTTAGAGGAGTTCGCAAGTGAAAAGAGTAGCAGTATCCAAACATGGAAACTTAAATAAGAAGTCTCCTTTCCTTTCTTATTCTTCCCCTATTCAATTTCAACCAACAGAACATCCTAGACTGATTTCATCAAAGGTCCAGTTTCACATCCTTCATTTTAAACATAATTCATTAATGCTACTGGGAGATGTACCTTGATTCTAAGTCGTTCAGCAACCTCAGATTGTTCATCATATTCATCAATAACCTGCAGTCATTAGCACAGAATCAGAACCTCAATTTAAATTGGTTTTTAGATTATCAGAAACAAGTTAGGAACAAATTTTACTACCTAATATCTTTTGCATATCCCTCATACATGTGTTTATGATGAAAACCAATGCAAAACGAAAAAATTTATTTGTTTTCTTCCATCAGACACCCCAGAGACAGTGGTGGTCAGTGAGGAAAATGCAGAAGTTCAGTGGAAATAGAAAATCTAGGGCAACAGCAGTGAATTTTTGTGCATGGTGCAGGTGATTTTATATACCCCCAATTATCAGTTGTCACGATCAAGAAACTTTGGCGCTAAACATCCTTAAACTTAACAATGTGTGTGTTTAATGTGAGCTACACAAAATTGGCAGAAAGAACACTCACGTTATGCTTCAAGAACATAACTTTAGCTTCTTGATTACCAGATCCCTTGCATAACTTTGAAAATATCTGCTCTATATATTTGCAGCTACCACATGCAGTACGATAAAAATCAACCACAACTAAACAATTTGTTTTCTTGGCCTTCTCCAATATTCTGAGGAATTCCTCATCAGTTCCAAATTCCCTGACACATTCAGCCGGACAGAGCTCATTGTCTTCTTCAGAAAATTCTTCAGGATTTTCGTTAGCAACACCTTTGGTTTCTTCAGTTTGGAATGAATTACCAAATTTTGTACAGTTCAACCCTGCAATTTTGATGATAGAGGGAACTTTTGCTTTCAGATTTCCTGATTTTGTTAAACACATTTCTGGAAGCGAATTGGGAACTATGCACCGCATTCCTAAATCATATTGTCCGTCTGCAATCTTTCGGAAACTGAAACCCGTCTTATGATATAGAATACCTAGCTTTTGCATGAGGTCATACAAAAACCTCCAAAACAATGGTCTACAATTGAGAGTAGAGAACTCAAAATTAACCTTTCACACGTCTCAGCTAATTCTCCATACAGAAGAACTTCGGATTTTCTTTTTTGATGTAGCAAATGGTTCTTTGCGCTAAAATCTTTTTCCTTCTAACACACAACTACTGCTGCAAGAAATGAGAAGTACTCAAAGAGCTAGAGCCTAGAGCACTTCATACCTGAAATTATTTGAAATTTGTAAGCAACAACCCACAAATTCAAACTATTCAAGTATACACAATGAATCAAGATCTATGTCAATAAAATAGGAAAAAATAATCACGCATGAAGCTGTTGATCCGCCAATTGTGGAAGAAAAACTTAAGGTAGAACAGAAATAGAAACTTAAAATAGTACCAACATAAATTGCACAAAGATCATACCTTCGGTACCACACAACTAAGGATTGAAACTATTTGTTTCATAAATCAGGATACCACACAACTCAAGAACAAGACACCAAATCACCTAGTCAGAAAACAACAAAAAGGAGATTCTACTCCATTTTCAGAGCACGTATTCCTTCCTCAGATATTTTCTGCCTCATAAAGAATCAGAAAAATCTCACGGCGACCAGAGATATCACGTACTTTGCATGAACAGTTTTGCCTTGATTTGCAAAACTCTTACCACGTGATGTAGGCATAGAGTGTAATACAAAAATATATAAATCACAAACACATAAGAACACTGGATTTTTGTGGTTCACCCAATGCGGCTGTTTCATTACAATGGGTACACTAGAGTTGCCTTGTCACAATAATGTAGCTAAAACTAGAAGTACCATCAGGCTCCACAATTCATAACAAAGTTTTGGGCGAACAACGTTTGTGCAGTCCGGTTCTCGGACTACCACCGACAGAAACACCCCTCACCCAGCCAACTTTTACGGAATTGCACCGATGGAATCCCATAGACACTAATCCGGTATAATCACAACAACACTGACCCATGACCATATGCCCATTACAAAACTTGTTTCAAACCCGGAAAATATACAGAAACGAACAGAATAACCAAGAAACGTGCAAAAAACAGCAAAATAATTTTCTGATTTTTATATTAGTCGCTCAAACGGTCTAGAGGTGCCTCAAGCAGCAAAACAAGCTTACTGTCAAAAAAACGAAATCGAAATTTTCGGAGGTGGCTCGAACGTAATAAATAATTTTCTTTATTCAATCGAATTTATAGATCCACAAACGTCAACCCAGATCAATAGGATTAGGTCACTTAAAGGATAATATAATCTACCAGTATATTGATCACATTTGACATTACCACAAATTTACACACAAGAGTTGAAAGAAAAATCAACTACAAAATGCGTAAAAAAAACGCCGATCACAATTTATTTTCTTCCAAGACTTAAAAATGGGAAAAACTTCCACCGACTAAACTTTGCTGGAAACAGAATTTGAAGCCGAGAAAGTGGAATGCCCATTCAGGAAAACAATTACAAGTTGAAAAGTAAAGTAATTTGAGCTAATGGGTTTTGATTTGCATTAGATTTACAGAAAAAGTTGCAAGGTTGCAATAATACTAACCAGTTATCTCTGTGCGGCAATGCCCGCGCAAAATATCAGGAGGAAGAGTTTCGGATGAGATAAAGACGTCAGAGGCTATTACCATTCAAACATTGCTCTAATATATCCGACACGTGATTCTGTTCGATTTGAGATTTTGAGAACCCGTTTCCGGAAGAAGGCGTGATCTCATAACACGTTCTGGCTAGGAAGGCGCACTTTAGAATGCAACCACGTTTTCTACTTGCAAGCTCAAACGATGTCGTCGTGTTTTCCAAACCCGCTTTTGCTATTTTATTAATACGGCGACGTTTCAGTTTCGAAGTGAAATTTTCTATTTTTTTAAAAACGCATTCACATTTTTAAAAATTGAAGTGTAAGTCAAAGGTTATAACAATTTCATACCTTTTTGTTTTGTCAAACTCTTTCCAATTTGTTTAATTAAATTTTGAACATCTTTATTGTAAGATGTCAACATTTTGCACAATTTAGTTCACACATATTTTGGTTCTAGAATCACAAGTAAGTTGGCATATTCATTTTATGATGCAGTATAATTTGGATTACATTGATTCTATTACTTTGAAAGTATATACATTATATATACACGCACAGATACATGTATGTATAAGTGTTCACAATATTTCATATGATCGTCCAACTTTAATCTCATTTTTTGATATACCTTTTGAATAATATCTCAACATCAAGTTTGGCCAAGTCTTTGAAATTGGTAGAGAGTTTGAAAATAAGTATGCCGTGTTAATTGTAAATTTTATATATAGAAAAATAATTGTTGAATCATGGAAAATTATATGAATCTGTTGATGAAAATAAAGAAATTCTACATGCATGGTATAATAGAGAACATAACAATAAAAAAATAAAAAATAAAAGAGTGAATGCTATAGAGGTATGGTGTTTGATTATCAAATCAAAGTTTGAATTTAATGAAATTCGGAGTTTGCTCATCATAAAAATTGGAGAAATCTTACTCTCTATTTTAGAAGAACTTGTATTTGTAGGCGATATTTTATTTTTTTGGAAATTTTGAAATTACTGTAGAGCTCTATAACAAATATAGAATACTTTAGATCTAACAATACATAATAATATATTTTTAACATAATTAAACGCATTTCAATGAATTATGATATGGCCTTTATTGTTTCTTTTTATGTTAATGCGATCTGAATGTTTCAAAATTTTAATTGGTATTATCTTAGTATTAAATTATAGACTATAAATTTGAACACAATTTATTAAGATAAATATTGTTATTAGTTGATGATGACTAGTAAAGATTCAAGTGTTGTAACTCTGAGAGCTATTTTTGAGAATTTACGTTTAGTTTGGATTAAGGGGAGGTGAAGGAAAGGGAGTGGACAGAAGGGAAGGGAAGGGAAAGGGGAGTGACATGTTTTTTACTTGTTTGGTTTATAGAATCGAGAGTGAGATTTTAAAATATTTTTTCATGTTTGATTGAGGAAAAAAAGTAAATGTTATAATATATTTTACTTTTTTAATCTTTCATCTTATACAGTAACAAATAACTTGTATAATTTATCTTGTTAATATTTATTTTTTAAAGGGTTATAATTGACATTACAAATCTAAGCCACATAATCACCTCTATTTCCTTCCATTTCTTTCCAATTTTGAAGGTGAAGTAATGTGCTTAAAACACTTGTACTCTTCCCCTCTCATTTCCCTCTGTCTTCCTCACTTTTCTTCCTAAAATTCAATTCAAACACAAAAATAACGTCCAAATCCCTCGTCTCTCCTCCAAATCCCTCAATCCAAACTAGTTGTTAATGACCTAACTTTTCATTTAAATAATTGTTTCTTTATTTATATTTGCGTTTATCAAATATTAGTTTGTCTTGATTAGAGAATTCAAAAAATTCAAAAAAATAGGATTAATTATATTTTACCTCCTCCAATTATTACCCCTTTTCACCTTATCCTCTTAAATGTTTCTAGATTACAAGTTACCCCTCAACTATAAAAATGTGGCATAATAGTTCTTCTATTAGTTTTTTGTCAAACATTTAATGATAAAATGCATGTGATTGTACGAGTAAGTCAAACAGTTGAATGCTTTTAGAAATGTACGAGTGAGACTGAAATACCCCTAAATAATGCATACACACATTAAAAGTAAAATTTTGGGCAATAATTTCTTCACAAAACTTTGGGAACAACCATTCATTACATTGCAATGAAAGTAAGATTATCATACACAGTCGCTCAACATTTCATGGCAAATACATAATATACTTAAGCCACACACAAACACCTACTATTAGTAGCACAATCAACAAAATCAAAAATTCTTTTTTTGTCTTCACACATATGCAGTTTTGTACTCGGTGATTGGATAAGAGTCTTTTGGCTTTTCAACCATTCCTTATAGCACTTGGTTGATTTTCTTCAACCCATTAATCTCTGGCTCAAATACGTACATTTTTCTTCTTGTTGACACTTTTTCTATACTCTACTCCTCTTTTGCAAGTGGGGGATCCTCCTTGTGAAGAAATTGAATCCATGTTCGGACGAAGAAGACAAATCTACTACAAAAACTTCAGGTTCCATTTTAAAAAAATGAGCATGAAATTGATCCTCTATTTCTTTCTATGTTATTATCGACTTGGCTACAAATTAACAAACCATGAAATTGTGGTTCTTGTAAGGAAATGAGGAAATAATTTCATTTCATAAAGATCCTCGTTTCCTAATTCACCCAATTATAGAGTAAATTGTCCAATGTATTCTATTGTGGACTGGTTTTCCTTTCTGGTGAACAATAATAGATCTGGGATTCTTGATCCCCTTGGAAGCATAACATTATAAACCCAAGGTGGGAAAAGTTTTTTAAACATACATTTTTCAGTTTTTCGAAGACTCGGACCTTACATTTCTTGAATCACTTCCATCATTTGGCCAAACTTATGACCGTTGGGTTATGAATGAGATCTGTGTATTAGCAACATAATATTTTTGTTATGGGATTTGCCTATAACTTTTGCTTTGCCTGGAGGAGGTGTAGCACCCATTGTTGGATATATAGATGCTTGGCCAACTCTATTAGGTCCCTAAATAGGTTTATGGCCCAATGGGGTCCTGTTCACACAAGTCAAAAATTTGTTAGGTATAGGATTTGTGTATACTTGTTGTTGATGTACGTCTGTGGTTTCAACAGTTGGTCTTCCAACAAGTCGTTGAACATCTTCATGGGCTACAAGTGACTTAATATATTCGCTTCATGAACAAGTACTTACAGTCTATCTTTCTTTGGCAATTCTTGTCGTTCAGGTCCAATTGGTTAGTTTTTTTTTGGTCGGTTACGTTTTCGTGGCTACAATAGGCAGGATGGCAGTAGCGCTCTTTCAAAAAACCATCTAGTTCACTCGTTCTGTGTCCAGGGCTCAAAGGTTAGCCCAACCTATAAAAGAGGTAAATGTGTAGGTTCAATTCCTACTGGATTCAACGCTTCTATTTCATCTAAGGCCGGTGACACTGCACACTTCATCATAGCGATGAGATCTTGTACACCATCTGCTTGAGGATTTGCTAACACCTGAGTTAATTGCCTTGTAAGACTTATTATGTCTAGCTTTTCTCGTTATCCAATCGGTTGGCCACTCCTTTGGCCATCAATAAACCTTATTTCTGGGTTTGCAAGATTCCCTCCGATGTGAACATTGTCATCGTAAATGATGTCACCGAAAGTTTCAGTTGTTGCGTGTTCTTTATTCTTTCTCGTCAAAGTCATGACTTCTAGTTTAGCAAGTTTGCCCTCCTTCTAGCGTCAAAACTTGTTGTCCAAAAATTGCACTTGATCAACAAGGGATGGAAAAGTATAAGAGAACAACAAACAAAATGGTAGGTGCTGGAATGTGATTTGTCAAAAGGTAATGTGCAGTTCAATCTCGTGTCTTATGACTTCACTAGAAGCATAACAAAGTTTAAATTCAAAGAAAACAATAAAATTATTTTTATTAACTTCACTGAAGACTTCGACAGATTACAAGAATAATTTACACTAAAAGCTATTCCTAATGCAAAGCATAAATTAAAACGGATGATCAGTGTGTCGATGCTAAATACAAACTAA
>JABCMJ010059051.1:0-10175 GCA_014822125.1 Arbutus unedo
ACAAATGTTTGGAAACAAAACCTATGCACTGAGCATGAATTACAGTATGGTAATATCCCAATACATTTCGATAATAAATAAGAACTACAGAATCGAAACAAGTTAAATAAACTTACTTTCAGGACACAAACTCGACATCATCTATGCAGACAAGGATTATGCAGAAAAAAAGAAACTCAAAAGTGACTCGGGGTGCCAAATAATTACCAACAACCTTACTATCCATAGAAATTACAATAATATGAGGAACTTTCCTGGACGATACATTATAATCATGACTTCTGCACAGAATCTTTTTCATTCGTAAGTCGTTGGCGAAGATCATGAGCAAGAACCTCCATAAATTCCTGCAGGAGCCCCAAAAAGGGCAGAGTTAAAAATTGCAATGTCATGCCAAAAACAGCAGAAGAGTACGCTATATTGAAGTTATAAAAACTTGCTTTTCAAAATTTAACAGCACGCTAAAAGCAGCACAAGACAAGATACTTACACTGGCAAGACCTTCGTCAGAGCACAGTTCATTCACGAGATTGTCTCCGTTGCTACCATTGCCAAACAAACGGGCAGCACTGTCAGCTGTCGAACGGAAAATTTCTGCCGGAGGATTGCGGTGTTCAATTCTCTGAACCACTTCTTGGAGGTCAATCTAGAGAGATGAAGCAGTCCCGACAACAATTGATAAGGATTCTATAGTAATTAGGCAACAATTATTAAGGAATTTGAAGCACATTTGCGAAAATGCACATGCATGCACACTTGTACAAAACAGCTCCATCACTTTTAAAAGAACAGCAGTTTTAAATCACAAGCCAAAAGCATCATCTACAAGAACGGGCATGGAAAGGGAGAAATAAAATGCATTAAGTGACAATTAAGTACAAATGAAAACTAAGGAGGATCGTTCGAAAAAGCACAAGTCCAAAACTGCCAACTAGGTCTCCCTGGATCATCCTTTCTATGGCAGCAGATGTCTACAAGTCTGGATAGCAAAGCGATTAAAGCATTGCCTAGAGTCTGAGCAAGTCAGCATAGATGTACTACTAATCCAAAAGAAGTAACTACACCATTAGTACAAAAAAACTCCTCAGTTTCATCCTAAGAAAATTAATCATACCCAACTCCGATATCGCAAGGCTCCTGGGCTATTAGTAGCTATTACTTCCTGAACAATGCCTCATCCAACTCTTATCACTAGAGATTAATGCATCACAATTTCTGTTGGAAGGGTAGAAAAAGGAACAAATGACCTGTTAGACTATAATTTTCCATGATACAGGCTAAATGACCTCAATCTTTATATGATCACTAGCAGTGGTTCAAAATTCGGCCAAAATGACTGCTGTCTTGTGGTCCCAGAAGAACTCATTTCACTATAAGTAAATTAATTTGAACAAAAAATCAAGAAGACTGTCCCAGGAAACAAATGACATGAACTGAATGCATAACGTATAGGCATATTAATTCAGCACCATATAAAGGGAAAAAGTTGGAAGTTAACTATGCTATCAGACGAATTGGGAACACAAAATATATCCCCGGAATCTGTGCATGGGTTCAAGATTTCAAAGTCTAAGATACCAACCTGAGAATCTTGATCAGTTGCTTTCTCCTCTCTATTTGAACTTCCCTCAACATACTGGGGCTGGGTATCAGGTCCAACAACGGATCTAGGTCGAGAGGAGGTGGGCCCGCCGCTAAGAGCTTGGGAGACAATGGGCATCATTTGTTGAACCATACTGGCCAGATCAAAGCCACCCCCTTGGCCTCTTCCGAGACCTGAAAACATGCTCCCCAGATCCTGGCTGTCAAATTGTTGAGCAAGTTGATTTACTGTATCCCTCATAGCAGGACTCTGAGTAAACTGTTGGAACATATTCTTCAAGGCATCAGGAGAACCTATACCAGTCTGTTCTGAAACCCCTGCCAGTAGACCATTTAAAGCAGGAGCATCAAGAACCTGAGACATAACACTTGCTGGATCAAAACTGCCATCAGCTGATTCAGTTCCTTGCCCTCCCATTTGGACACTTTCCATGATTTGCCCTAGCGCAGGAGGTAACTGTCCTGGGGATGGGGTATTTATGTTCCTCCTGTTCACAAGAGAGGCAAGTGATTGCAAAGCCTGTTGTCCATTTACTCTTGTTTGCTGGTTTTGAGTGGGAGCGCTAGAGGTCGTACTACCACTACCCTTGCCAACTGATCTCAGTTGCCTACTTCGACTCTGACCATGAAAGTATTTAGCAACTTTAGAACAACACAATGGGCAATAATTGTAGGACTGAAAACATACAATCAAATTATAGAAATAGAATGCACTCCTCGCGTCATTGAATTAAGTTTATGGTTCTTGAAAATCTCTCACATAACGTATTTGATTCTTTTTTTCTCGAACCATAACCAAGTGCAAGAAAAAAGGTCACAAAAACAAATGAATGAAAATCGTAATAGCACAGGCCACTGAAAGTGGAGATGAAACAGTTAAGTTAGAGCAAAGAGACTGGCAGACGGCAGTTAAGGAGGACCATCACAAGAAGGGCCATCAAACCCTCCACAAGGTCTAAGGCAAAATCTCAATGAGAGACTTTTTTAATTATTTAAGGTTTAAAATTAATTTCGCACTGTAAACTCATGGTGATCCCAACAAAATTTATTTCGAAGGCAACAATCAACACACCTTAGGTTGCAACGCTCCCAACCCTAATCCAAGTGGAGCACCTGCAGTACCCTCTGGATTACTACTCCCCTGATCAGATCTAGGAGCGCATTCTGAATCATCCACTGACCTCAATGTAGTTTCTGTTTTAGAACAGCTACTAGAGCCTCCAGATGAGCTACCACAAGGCACATCTTTGTGATTCACACCATTCTCTGTGACATTTTCATTACCCGCATGGCTCCTTTCAGGATATGCCTGGTAATTATTGAGGTAATTAATTCACGATTTCCAGTTTCTGATCAACAATTAGTACAAAATCAGGCAAATGAAAATGCTGACATACAGAATGCATACCTTCTGACCATCCCTCGCCTCGCCAGCTCCACTGTCATTCATAAGCCGATTATTCCCTTCATCATTCCCAGCACCAGATACCACTGGTGGATTCTGATCAGTTAAACTCTCTGATTGACCTACATAATGTCAAAACGCAGTTCAGAAAACCACAGGAGTCAGGACTGTTATACTAATGGGTCCTCAGACATTTTCTGTGGTTCGCCACCTGATGGAGCCTGGTTTTCACTCCGCATGTCATCAACAAAGCTCCTAATTCGCAAACCAACTTCGGTTGCAAGTGCAGATTGCGGAACCAAATCATGTGATGGCTGTGGAAGAGAAGCACCAGTTTGAGGAGCATTGGAACCTGACACAGTGGGTCGAGATGGGACTGCAGTTGCCATAACATTTCTCGCAGATGGAACCCGTGTTTGGCCTGAATCACCCGAACCAGTTTGATTAACACGTTCTCCCTGTACTCCTTCTGCATTAGGTGCCCTGGGGCCAACAGCTGAAACAAAGTTGCAAGTGAGTATGTAATCATGTCTACTCGTATAAAAAGGTGCTTGTTGGGCACAGAATTACAATATCCTTACCAGTATGTATATGGATGTTTACATGTCTCGGAACGGCTCCTACACCAACAGGCCCCAAAGCCCCAGGATTTGATAAACCAGCAGGAAAACCGCCAAACATGGAGTTGGTTTGAAGAGGAAACGGCTGCAAACATACATATGCATTATAGCCAATGCATAAGTAGACATAACCATTACAATTTCAAAAATAAACCAAGGCCACAAAGAGTCATAACAAGACCCCTTCGAGACAGACCAAGACCACATAAAGAAAACCACATTAGGTCATACCTAACTTCCAGTGCCAAACCAGCACCATTACCGATCATAACCAAGACTAATTTGGCTCACAGCTAACACCACTTTACTAGCAACCAATACAAATTTGGGTGAAAAAACACCATAACGGGTCATAACCATAAACCTGTACCTCATAACTAAGCCCACTTTGCGTCGTAACCAAAAAAACACACAAAACATTTTTAGTTTGTCACTACGACCGGTCTTCAATATAAACAATACCGATTTCATTCATAACAACAGCCACTTTGTATCATAAAAAACGCTCCAAACCCTCGTAGACATAAATGACGCCACTTCGTTTCATAACCGTGAGTCCTTGGCCAGTAACAAAAAACTCTCATAAACAGTTCTGATTTGTCACTAAGCCCAACATTGGAATAGCCAATGCCTCACTGTTTCATAACCATGATGACTTGATGAAAACCATAATCAATCAAAACTGTTGTGTATAACCTACTAGACCACACTTGGACGAAATAACACCATTTACCTAACCACAACCACTTCATCCCACCTTGAAAAAACACATCATTTCTGGACCACAGTTTAATACCCAAAAAGGTTTTCAACTTTAAAAGCACCAACTGATTACAGCTACGAATTCGAAATCAAATGCATAAAATTACTAACTAACCTGAACCATTAAAGGATTTGGCCCAGATGGGGAAATATAAACTGCCGGGCCGGCATTGACATAAGATTCAGCCTGCAATACAGATACAAACAGTTGCAAGTGAAATTGATTCAAACCTTGAATCTAAGTACAGAGGACGGACAAGAGCTTACAGGAGATAGTCCCATTCGCAGCGTCAAAATTGTCCGCCCGAGCTCTAGCAGAAGAGATCCCAAATGCTGCATTGCTAACCCTACTTGCATTGATTCTGCCTGAGTTTGACCTCTTACTGTAGGATCTATAGAGCTCCCCTCCTGCTCCAGACATCCTGCGATATGCTACATAGTTGCAGCAGATTATAAGGACATAGCATCAGATTAACAGGTAGAGAGCTACAAAATACGAGGTTTATTTCACCCAAGATATGGCCATATTCAAGCATTACTGTACATGAAGCCACTTAATATGTGATGGATGGCGGACTCATCCTTGTACATCCAAATTTCTCAAATTTCTCAAATTTCTAGTTTCTTAGTAATTGAATGCTCCGTCAACACTATCTGATCCAAACACTACTTATCATGAGAATGTGTAGGCCGAAGTCATTTGCGCTTAGAAAGGAATTATACCTGAAAAAAAGCACTTGCAAAGTTTTAGGCTTTTCTTTGCTAAACTACATGACATATCATACTTGCATAAGGAGAGTTTCACAGACGGCCCCACATGATCCTCCCTGATGGATGTAATTTACTTATCTGTGTCAGCTGAAACTAGTCACGAGTATGCACTGACATATCATACTTGCATAAGGAGAGTTTCACAGACGGCCCCACATGATCCTCCCTGATGGATGTAGTTTACTTATCTGTGTCAGCTGAAACTAGTCACGAGTATGCACTGACATATCAATTATAACCAGAGGTGGAGGAGAGGGCTGAGGCACTCTTAGAGAGAGAGGGAGGGTGGCAACTGGCAATGGAGGGAGGGTGCCAAACGGTTACGCCTGTCCCATTCGTCCACTGGCAGTGATACAACGTCAGTCAAGCCTTCAAGGTGTCACGTGCCTTTTCAAAACCTCCTCCTAATACCAATCGACGTGGGTCATCAGGTGATCAAGTGACATTGAGACTCCCTGTATCTAGCCTCCAAGCCACGTTGTGATTGCACTTCCTGCTCCTAACCTAGATTGTTCTAGTCGGAGGTAGGCTATATCGTGATATTGATGTGATCCATCAAAGAAAGACCCCGAGATATAAGATTGTGGAAATGTGATGCTGGGAGGTGTGATCTTGGAACATTAAGAATGGGAGATGTGATCCTTGGAGGTCGGATCCTAGCATGTGATAATCCTCAGGCTATCCAAGACATAGCGAATCGCACTTGACGGAACGCAAAGGACATCCTTGCCCCACGATCAATGATGGAGTTCGCCAGCCTGGAGATTGGCAGGCCTTAGCTGGAATTGATATATCGTGATTGCTCCCGGAGAAGGGTGATGCGGAACTGACATTGCGGCCTATCTAGCGGAGATGGATGCAAGCACCTACAATACCTAAGAAATCTACAGCCAGATTTAAATCTGATGTGTTTTTCAAACTTCAATCCAGAAAAATAATCAAAAAAATATCTCCTTACACAGTATATACATATATGCACATTTACATATGAGCATGTAACCATAAATAAGAGCTTGTTCAACTATAGTAGGAAAGCCAAGAGCATGACTAGTCTGATTTGAAGACGTAACTGCACATGCTACGCATGAGAATATACATACGAACTATATGCTATGACAATAGATGGTCTCTGGAGTGAGAAAACAAAGAAGACCTCAAAGGGGGCAAATAGTAACAGAACATTATAAAACAAAAAATCACAGTACAGTTATCTGAGCACAGTGCATACAGATAACGCAGCAGCCGTGTGACCACTTAGAAGACGTTGTGCATGTCGTAGAACAACAGCCAATGCTTCAGGTGTAGACAATCCGCGTGCAGTTGAAGGCAATTCCGTTGTTGGTAGATCTCCACCGTTGGAAGGTGATTGATTCGGCGGATGCCCTATAAATAAGCATGAATACGTACACATTATTCTGCATGATAAAATACAACATAATAATAACACGAAGAGTATGAAATTACCACCATTCAGCGACAGTACCAGCTCCATGCGGTTCATGAACTCGGAAAGTGTGTGCAAAGAATCTGGAATTGGCTGAAAAAAGACGAAACATACAAAACCAATAAACAACCAGGTGCAAATCCAGTAAGAGTGAGTGATGGTGTGCTGTTTCCCTTGACTTCTTTTCCAAGAACAAAAAGGTAGTTATTCTAGTATTATACCGCATTAAGAGAAGGAATTGCCAATGCTGCCCCCAGTGGCATTTGCAAAACCTGGGGTAAGGATTGACTCAGTAATGCCTGTCCAGGCTGTGAATGGATTCCTGCTTGGCTTTGAGCACCAGTATTATTTTGTGTTCCTTCGGTAGCATGCCCGTGAGGAGCCTGAACTGGAATATTGAACTGTAAAGGAAACAACTATTTGAATTAGTTAACTGACACATATATAGAACAGATTCACAGAATACTGGATAGGGATCCATCTTCCTCAAACCGTTAACAATGTAACATGCCCAATCAACAATGCATGAGTGAATTCCTTATGGTAACATATTACTTCGATACCACATCAATCAAACAGTAAAGCCAATCAGTAAACAGAAGGATAAGCAAGAAAAATTCAACCTGCGTGGTGGGCTGCACACCCCCAATAACATTAGTAGCATTCTGGCTCCCAAGTCCAATTGAATTCAAAACTGCCCCAATAACCTGAAAGTCGAGCAACACAGCACCAAAGATTACACACCTGCCAAAACAGATAATCCATCTTGATATAATTAATAATGTATACCATAAAGGCCAAAGGCCCCATACACACCCGAGTTAGATCTGGCACAACGCCTTCGCCTTGATCCCCAACATTAAGAGTTCCAAGTACTACACCATGAGATATTTGCCCAACACGATTACGTTGGACAGCAGCATTAGCATCATGTCCTGCCAAATACCATAGAAAATTGCTCTGAGTTTGACTTTACAGAGATTTCTTTTAAAGACTAGAACTAAAGCTGACAAAGGAATAAAAGCAAGTGAGCCAATGATTCAATACCTCTATTACCATTATTTGCACTTGTCTCTCCAGAATTTGTACCGGAAGTAGGCTGTGATTCAGAAGGCTGCCTGACAACTAAATGCAATGTATGCCCATTTTCAACATCTGTCCCTAATTAAGGCTTCGTAATACAAATTTGATGATAAATCAATAGTACCAAAATGAATCAAAACTGAAAAACACTATCTCGGACAAGACAGTATCTCCCTTGAATAAGAATAAAGGAAGAAAACATTTTTGACCAGTAAATTGACATGCCAATTAATAACCAAACTCCTATGCTTCTTTCCAATGCACTAGTCAAAACCACGCAACCAACACGCCTGAATTTAGTGGACACGAGTCTCTTTCCTTCATAGTTGAAAACCCACTCAACAAACTACATTACCCCTTCCAAAAATGAACACTTAAATAAGAAAGATTACAACCAGGAATCAAAACCATTCCCTTCACTAAAAATTGACAGAGAGAAGGAACTAGAAGCTAGGGAATTGTTATCTCTAATGACAATTGCAATATGAATGGCTGCAGAGTTAACCATGGAACCAGGCAGCAAGTATGCATATTCCTTGACATTCCAATGTTCCTTTTGCCACTACTCGCGTATCATTTTACATGTAGAATGTGTACTTGACAAGCTTGGTGACTAGGGGCCATTTTGTAAAACTTTTTTGAAGCTTTTAACAAGCATCGCAAATCCACCTTCCAAAAATATAGCTTTTTGAGCTTATTTTTTAACTTTTAAGTCGGGAAGACAAATAGTTTTTCCTGCCAAAATTGCACTTCCAATGTACGGTAGCAACACCACAGTACTGCACATATTCCTATTGAAGCCAAAAAAACTGCAAGAAAGTATGTCACACAAACACACAAACACTGAAGAATACATTATCAATAAATGTAGGATACGATATGCAGAAAGCAGGTGATCATCCTTCAACACTTTTCCCCTAAATATCAGACGCTGCTGCCCAACTGGCAGACCAATTTCACTAGCTATTTTCTCCTTGAACAGTGAGACTGGCATCTGAAGTTGTTCAATATCAACAAAAAAATCATAAGTAACAAATTATTGATAGCAATGCCAACTATGATCGTTAATACAAAAGTATCTGCATGAACTACAGATTTATGTATATGATTTGGGAGAAACAAACACGAAACAAAAATAAAGATAACTGACTAAATTACATTTTTATCCACTTGAAAGCTATAGATCTGTGAATCCAGGGTCTTTATATTCAGCTCCACCGTTGATTCTGAACTTGCACCACCAAAATCACTCGTACTGGAACCTTCCATTGAATGCTGATCCGCCATGCAATTCTAGAGGACTCTGCTTGCTAAAGAACAACACATACTATGTGTTAGTTCCAATAAGAAAATTGTGTAGGAACTTTTTTATAAAAACAACATTAGGTGACCATATATTTGGGAAGGCTGCACTAACAGTTTAAGCTACCAAACCTTCCGACTTGAAGTTATTCAAAATGCCTACTGGAATAAGTGGCAACAATGTTATGCTAGTGCCAACAAAAACTAGCCGAAGGCTACATCATTGGGATGAAACCACAATCAATGATCTATGCCACCCAAGAATGATCTCCATTGCGCTCCCTCTCCCTCTCCCTCCCCCTCTCCCTCCCCCCTCCCTCCCTCTCTCGCGCTAGCTCTCTGCGCTGTTTCTTTCTGGTGAAGTAGGGGTGTAAAGGATAGAAACTAAACAATTAAAGAAAATGCTAATCATTCTATTTTTCTTATCAGCTGACATCTCGCTAGCAAATACCGTACTATTAATAGCTTTATCGCATCAATAGAAAGTAAGTTAAAAACCAAGCCCGATCTCCTCTGCAGTCCCTCTTATATTGCAGACAATACAAGTTTCATCATCTAATGCAAAATAGAACAGTTCAACTGTCTAAACAAAATATTCCAGCTATAACAAATTGCAGTTCAACCAGGATAGCCATCAAAAGATAGCCGAAGTAGTTGACAATAAAAAAAAATCTTTGCAGCCGTCCTCACACAATCAATCCTAAAACAAGTTTGAAGCAAAACCCCATCCTAAGATTTTGAAACACTTCATAATTTCCTTCGAATAATGGTTCTTTTGGTATGAAGGAAATACTCCAACAATCGTCAAACAAGATAGATGCAATATGACAAACAAGAACCGGGAAACAGAAATTAGACGCAGGAAAAGGAAATTCTAGCTTGAATCAATCTATCTTTTAGAGGAACCCGGGAAAACTTCGCATAGGAAATCTATGGCCAATGTTTCCTACAATTTCACTAAAGTGAACAAATCAACTTACCTAGGGCTCGGAATGGCCACAGCTCGACAATCAAACAAAATCTAGGGCCAAATGATTCTTACACTTTCAACAAAGTAAAAATAAATAAAAGTCATCTTACCTAGGGCTCGTAATGGCCGCAGCTGGAAAATCAAACAAAATCTACGACCAAATGATTCCTACAATTTTAATAGAGTAAAAAAAATCAACTTACCTAGGGCTCGAAA
>JABCMJ010059075.1:0-11980 GCA_014822125.1 Arbutus unedo
TTTTCATTTCCAGTAGTTCACGCAAGAAAGAAAGAGGAGAAGAAGAGAGGAAGAAAGAAGAAGAAGAAGGAGGGAAAAGAATATCTTTGAGTTTGATTCAAGGATTTTGAATTCACGTTTAAGGTATTTGACTTAGATTATATCATAAATTGATGTTTATTTTCAGTTTCTATAGCAGAATAAGTTAGTTTTAGGTCAGAAACTAATATATTTCGGGTGTTAATAGAAAAAATCAGAGCTGCCATGGCAGCAACAGTTGATGCACACCAGTAGAAAATTCAACAAGGGGCTGATTTTATTGTGTTTTTGAGCTCCATTTCGGTCCCCAATTTGACCCTATTCTGAAAATATTCTGAACGTAACATAGGCCTTATTTGGGTTCTAGAACAGCATGTGACAATTCCGATGTCGTTCCAACATCGGGAGATAGGCCGACAGTGGTGCGAAAAAGGCCTTCGTGATAAAGATTTTAAAAATTTAAACTAGTCTTGAGAATTGAAATTTAAGCTAGTTTCACTAAACCGTCGCAACCGAGGGTCAAACCATTTAGTACCTAACCCAACCACTACCCTAGCATGGGAATGGAACATACGAGACCATCCCGAGGCCACTCCAATGATTAGAAATGAGCCATACTTAATTAAGCTAAGCTATAACGTTACGTTAAGGCATACCTTACGACTAACTTTAGACCATCCGTTTTTTGACTTAACCATTGTTTTACCACTGGAATAGGATGTAGCGTGACTATCTTCAGCTCGTTTCAACATCGTGGCACGAGGCTACACTTATATGACATATAGTTTGGAACAAATAGGAACGTTAAATCCAAATCCTAATTGAACGCCGAATTCGATTATTGAGTGACAGTTACCTTTGACAATTGTAGGAGACGAGGTGTAGAATTGTGACGAATTATTTGGTTCACAAGGCAATATAGGAAGGTGAGTTCAAATATAAATTGTTTACGTGTATGTTGTTCAGGCATGTGTTGATTTATGATTAAAGACGGCATTTTTATGCGTAAAATGTCATACTAGATCATGATGAGACATTTATGTGTTAAAGCATGCAATACATGAGAAAACATTGTTAGAAACGTTTAAACGGTACCCCGACCGCTAGGCGATTAGAATATAGCGAGATGTGTGAAATAAGATTGTTAACCACAACCAATGTGATTTATGGATGACGTCATTCCACGTATGCAATGATACATAAGGGGGTAGCTCCCACCTATGAAGTATTGGCAACCGTTGAACTAAACGTAAATGAGATCATTTGGATTGTTCGTCCCTAGCTTTAGCCTTAGGACTATAACGTGAATTCTTTTTTATTTAGATTATGTTGTTTCAAGAATAAATGGTAGTCATGGCAAACTTGTAAAATTTTATATTTGAATTCACATTGGCTTTATGCTTAAGAATATTGTTATGCAACTTTTTAGGTGACAATGAATGATTTGGTGGTTGTAGTATAAATTTCTGTCATCTGAGGAATAAGATGAGCTTATTAGCAAATCCAGACGACCTGATGTATTTAAATACTTGATATTGTGGGTAAGATATTGTAGTAGAATATATTATGAGTTAGTGGTAGACCCTAAAAGATTAGTATTTTAATTTGGGATACGTATAGTAATACATGTACACAAGGGTTTGGCTTATTTAATTTATGTTTCTGCAATTTTGATATTATTATTAGTTCCATAAACTTTGTATGTTAGAGGCCTGAGTGAGTTAGACTCATTGGCCGGTCACTAAACCCTTATGTCGGGATGAGTCATGACAGTGTAGGTAGCACTTCATGTCGTCGAGTTCTTGGTCCCTCCTTCGCATCCTTTCCCGATCGCTATCTTCTGTTTTGTCTTTGATTCTTGAGCATCATCTGTCGTGAGTTTGAAATCCTCTCCCGTCTCAAGGCGGATCTCGTTGCCTACCCTCTAGTGCCAAATGAAGTGTTGGTAGTGGAGGAGGAAGAGGAGGGTCCACTTGTGGTGGTTCTTGAACCTGTTCTCTAGGTAGATTCCCCGCAAGCCCTGGCAGAGGAATCCTTTGAATGTCTTTTCTCTGACCTCTCGGTTTGGGAGGTATTGGGAGTGGAGATTTTAACTTATCCTTCCCCACATTCTCCTTTGGTAGGTCTTTTAGTGGTGTTCCCGCCATGAGTTCTCAGCTTTCCCACAGACGGCATCGATTGTAACTAGGTTGATTTTTGCAATCAAAGAAAAAAACTAATGTCTCACTTATCCAGCAGGAATGATGCTCTCTATTTTATGACTTGTGGCCTGCAAGACAATAACCCGTAAAAGAACCCATTGCCGCTGTGGTAAGAAGGCACTTTGATGATTAAGTCAAACAATTCTCACAAGAATATCTGTAATTCAAATTAATATTCTCTATTAGCACTTGAGTTAGTGCATACATTTCTTTATGGACTTGGCATTTTTCATGGACTTAGACCTTTATTTATAGATTTTGTGATTTAATTTCCCTAATTCTCTTAGGACTCTGACTTCCGATCATAATTGGAGTATGTCTACCTTCTAATTGGCTTAAATCTAACATGGTTCTATCCAAGAGATTATCTTTTACCATTAGAGTTTTATTCAAGATTTTACTCCTCATATAAGTTGAATCGGCCTTGGAATCCTCATCCACATATGATTAGGACCTTATCCCGACATATTCGAAGTCCTTTCTTATCTAGGATTTGAGACTGCCAACCTCCCTTTTCAGGTTAGTGACATCTCAGACTACCTTCCTCAGGTCAGCAATATATTAAACCGCCCTCCGGAGGCCGGCAACATGCCAGACCGCCATTCTCAGGGTGGTTGGTCACTGAACCGCCCTTCTCAGGTTAGGTGTAGTGAGAACCACCTTTCTTAAGTTGGTCATGCCCTCATGTGGTCGGCACACGCACCTATGCATGAGAGAACTTTCTTACCGAACTGGCTGAATTATTTAAGAAAAACCTTAATAATATTTATCTATCCTCCTTTAGCTTTTATCATTGGGGTGGTCTAAGACAAGACTTAAACCTTTACGAAATTAAAATTGGGATGTCTACATTTGCAAGTTTTACTTTTTTGCGAGATAATTGTAATTTAAAATCATGGTGACCGGCATTAAATTGAAATGATATTAGATGTGATTATTGTTCTTAACGAACTTTAAAAGATAAATTATTCTGATAATTAATGTCAGCCCAAAAAGAGCCCATATGACTCACAAAACAACACAATCTAGCCCTTAGTAGAGCCTAAAGCTGATCTTCTTCCTTTTTATCACTAACTCCTCTTGTAACCTACAAACATGGGACTCTATGGATTGTCATAGGCTTGGCACAACACAATTTTTCGTGTGTCATGGGTTAAATGGCCCAAATATTTTAATATAACACGATATAGTAAGATATGTTGGAAATTCGAAAGGACTCGAAGAGTTTGAATGAAATGGGACACCGAAGGGTCTTTTGGCAACCGGAAGGTCTCTTCCGCTACGCACCCAAGAGTATTCATTCAAGATTCCATAATCCTCCTTTATGGCTCCTGCATGGATAGCATGCCAAAGGGCCTTCAGTTTTGATAACTCAAAGGTCCTCCTTGGCTCTTTATATACCAATCTCGTTTTTTATTTTTGGTACACAACACTAGAAATCCTGTCTATGATAGAATTCCATAATTTTCATTTATTCCACAGAGAGAGAGAGAGAGAGAGAGAGGCAGGCACACGAAGATTCGTTAAGCAAATGCAGCTATGTGTTACTTTATTCGTGTGAGCCGTTATACACTGGGAGACGATGCCGAATCAAACCTCCAACACCCATGGTGAGGCGGTAATTTTGTCTGAAGGGGACTATGTTAAACACATGACTCGGTTTGGTAACTTTGTTAGGTTTTGTTTTTCATTTCATGTATTGTATTGTTGAATCTTTTTCTGTACATTATCAATTCAATTTTTATGAAATAGATGTATATTTTCAAGTAGATTTGAATCTGTTGCATACTTTTTCGAACAAGCTTAAGACAAAATCATGTGACAAATGCTATGTTGTCAAGTGGCTTCAAAATCAACGAGTGTGACAAAGGTGTTTATGTCAAAGACACTGTCGATGGCTACGTCATTGTGTGTCTGTATGTTGATGACATGCTCATTTGTGGATAGTAATGGTAAAATTCTCACATCTACCAAGAACATGTTGAAGTAAAAAATCGACATGAAGGATATGGGCCTTGGAGATGTTATTCTGGGTGTCAAGATTACCAGAACATCTAACGAACTTGAATTGTCTCAAAATCATTATACTGATAACATTCTCGAGAAATACAATAAGTCTAATAATTAGAACCATTTGTTTAAAAATCTCGGTGAAGGTATTTCTCAACTCGAGTATTCTTGAATAATTAGAAATTTGATGTACTTGATGAGTTGTGCCAGACCTGATATCACATATTTAGTGAGCAGATTGAGTAGGTACGCAAGTAATCCACGGGAGAACTACTAGAGAGCAGTAGGCAGGGTGTTGCGTTACCTTAGGGACACTTGTGACTGTGTGATGTACTATACCAAACATGTAGCGGTACTAGAAGGGTACAATGATGCAAATTGGATATCTGATATCAATGACTCAAAATCCACAAATGGATGTGTTCACACCAGCAGGTGTAAATGTGTCTTAGAAATCTTCCAAATTGTGTTGTATATCACGATCTACGATGGAGTTAGAGTTCATTGCTCTTGATAGGCAACTCAGGATGGCTGTGGCATTTTCTGAAAAATATTCCAAGGTAGTCGAAACTTGTACTGCAATATATGTACACTGCGATAGTCAATCGGTGATTGGTCAGACACAAAGTAATATGTATGGTAAGTCTAGATATATTCGTCGTAGACTTACCATTAGACAACTACTCTCAACTGGAGTAGTCACTATTGATTATGTGCAGTCAAAAGACAATATCGCATATTTGCTTACCAAAGGGTTAACCCGAGAGTGAGTTGAAAGTATTGAAGGGAATGAGGCTAAAGCCTATGACACTAAAAGCTACCATGATGGAAACTTAACCTGGTTGACTATAGATAGGACAATCTAATCCTGTGTGGTACGGATATCATTGAGGAGATTTATTATTCTACCCTTTCCTATGGTGCAACAGTAATGTTGTTGAGGATACACATTTGCTATATGTGTTTAATAACTCACATGCGGTGTAATTTGACTTTTGATGGAGTATTTCAGATACTCATGATAAGAGTTCACCTATGTGAGTGTGAAGTGAAATCACTTCAATAAGAATTTGAGAAGGCAAAATTCTTAACACACTTATATAACCAGGACGTGTGTTAATGGCCAAAATGAACACACTACTGATAACTAAACTGTGTCAGAAGAAGTTTCTGTATGGATTCTATTGTTTCGGTATACACAAACGACACAATAGTTCAAGACATCACGTTCATTAGTTAGCCTGTAAATTTGATAGGCTTTCACAAGGGAAGATTCAAGACCGAAAGCTACATATTCTACACAAGAATTATCCGTTGTGCTCTCTATTGAGTTTGCTTTGTACTCCATGTCAGACTCTGTGTCAATTTCATTCATTTTGGGGATTGTTGAAAATTTGAAGGAATTCGACGGATGTGAATGAAATAGGACACCGGAGGGTCTCTCAACAACCAGAAGGTCTCTTCTATTATGCACCCAAGAGTCTTGATTTAAGACTCCATAATCCTCCTTCATGGTTAGCATGCCAAAGGTACTTCAGTTTTGATAACTCAAAGGTCCCCAATCTCGTTTTTTATTTTTGGTACACACAACACTAGAAATTTTGTCTATGATAGAACTTCGTAATTTTTGTTTATTCCAAAGAGAGAGCGAGAGGCAAACACACGAAGGTTTGTCAGGCAAACGCAGTTAGGTATTATTCTGTTCATGTTAGCCATTATATCGTGGGAGACGAATCCGAATTAAACCTCCAATACCCACGGTAAGACAACGATTTTGTTTTAAGGGGATTGTGTTACATTGTGTTTTTCATTTCCTATAGTGGATTGTTGAATCTGTTTCTATACATTGTCGATTCGATTATCAATAGAATAGATATATGTTTTCAAATAGATTCGAATTTGTTGCATACTTTTTTCCAATAAGATACGATTAAATAAGTAGGTTTTGACACCCAAAAATAAATAGGTCGGGCGAGGTGTCATGGCCCATTAAAGGAGGAAGGACAAAGGGTCACTTAGCTATCAAGTTTTGATTTTGCATATAATCATTTCGGTGGTTGCCAGCTTAGTTTTGGGGCAAACAATGACCATATTTGATACCAAATGGTAAAACAATAACTAAGTCCTTAATAACCTAGAGGCTCAAGAGTTGTCTGATTTGCAAGGGAGAATGGGGATGGAGAGAGAGAGAGAGAGAGAGAGAGAGAGAGAAATGCAGAGTGAGGAAAATTGTAGGAGCGTAAGTAAATTTGAAAAAATCGAACAAAATCGAATCGAGTATGCAAGTTCTCATTTTTTTGGTTTGGTTTTGGTTTTTCTCTTTTTTTTTCATTATACCGATCGAACCTAACCGATAGTTATATATCTATATATGTGTAGATACATGTATATGTGTTTATTTTTTTGGAGTTCTATATTTAGACATGTTATGAGTATTGGATGGATGGATGGAGATTTGTGACAAACAAAAATAGGGTCCGTTTATGCTTATTCGTCTTCTTTAGCTATTTTTTTTAAAATTTTCAATATAATTTTATATTTTTTAAATTTGTTTCGTTGAGACGGATCAGTAATGGGTAATTTAAAATAGAGTCTTATTTATCCTTGTAGCTTAGGTTTTCATCCCATCCACTTTTTGAACTTATGTTTGAATCCTATTTTTGTATAATTTGACAAATTTGTCATTACTTTTTAGGGATACTTTACCTTCTTATCCTTTGAGTAGTTAATTCTTGATTTGTTAAGTTTAAATTTGTAGCGCTAATTTAGGCTTAAAACATAGAATCATAATTATCTTTACAGAAAATGGTAGTATGAGATTCATAATTATCTTTACCATTGTATGAAAATATACCATGACCTGCATGTGTTGTTTTGTACCTGCAAATTTACCATGATAACTGTAAATTAACCATAATTTAGTGTTTTACCCTGCAAATTTACTATGAAATCTGTCAATTTATCAGATGTCGTATGTTACCTTCAAATTTACCATGATATATGCAAATTTATCATGGATGGCAAGTGTTGTTTCTTACCTATAAATTTACTATGACTTTCAAATTTACCATGATATCTAAAAATATACCATGACCTGTAGGTGTTGTTCTTTTTGAGTAAATTTACCATGATATCTGAAAATGTACTATGACCTTTAAATATACCATGTCTGAGTCAGTATCATCCAAACCAAACTTGTATTCCAACAATTCATACCTTATCCTAGCCCGTAGTTCGATGAAAACAAATCGATTTTTGTTGTCCTTCTCCGGTTGCAGTCAAATCAAACACGTACTCCGTATTCCTGTATCAGCGGTCGATGTTTGTAGATGTGGTGCAGTGTTTGTATGCGATTCTGATGAGTTGATGAATTCTAGAGCCCTAGATCTATGGTGATGATTGTTGGTCGTTTTTTCAGTCCCACGATTTTAAGAGAGACGAGTTCTATATTTGGGAAATGACTGCTAATGATGTGTTTTTAGGAATTTACTGCTAACCTTGGTTAATGTCAAGATAAGGGTAAGTTTGGTATTTTTTTTAAAAAAAGGACAAAAACTTAATGTTTGTAAGTATATAGGATAAAAAAATAACAAACAATTAGAGATAAGACTAAAAAATAAGTTCCCTATCAGTGATCTTCAAAATTTGAGTAAAAAATAACAAATGCAAAAAAAATGAGTAGAGACAAATTTAATATTTTTTTTGACTTTTAACAAATTTGAGTTAAGAAGTTATGATAAAAAGCAAAAAGTCAATAAAAAAATTGAAAGTATTAATAGCATATTTTTCAGGAAAAACTAGAAAATATTAACTAGACACCACACACACAAAACTACTTTTAAAAATAATTAATAAAAGCCTAAACCCATCCTAATCCTTGTAGGTCATCACGCGAAAGTCCACGAGCAATTTAGATTATCAAAATCATAATTTAACAAATTTTTTCTTTAAGACATTTAAAATCGTCCATTTTTATCCTTGCTGTCAAAGAATTAAGAAAAATTATTTTTGGTTCCACATTTGATATTAAATTTGTCAAATCTTCAAGATCATCCATGCTTACCGATCTATATTGAAAATTAAATTAGTTTGATAAGATAGTTAGAGTTTGAGATTGTCTTAATATACACTAAATCAGTATAATTACATTGCTACTTTTTTATTATTAAGAATTAAAAAAATATTTTGCTAAAGTCAATTCGTCTTTAGTAAATCTTTTTAAAATTTTTTTACCAAACTTCTACACTTTTTAGGTACATCTAGTTCGGATACATTTGAAAAGTAGAAAATAACAAAATTTTATGAAATATTACTGAAAATAAAAAAATTCTCAATTTTGACATGACAGTATTACATTTGATATTTCTCTATATCTTTCTTTGTTCTTAGAATTTTTTTTAAATTTTTTAACATATTAGATATATTAAGAAAATTAAATTACATTGAAGACAGAATTTATTGAAGACAAAAACTAAGGAACAAAAAAGCAGTTAAATTTATAAAAAATGAGTTTTGGTGGATGAAAACGATGCACACGTGAAGACTGTTCACGGAAATTGTAGGATTTAAGAAAATTCGAAACAACCTTGACACAGCCGGACAAAAGTACCATACTGGAGAGAGAGAGAGAGAGAGAGAGAGCTGCGTTGGGCGGCACTTTTCTTTCCTTTGCTTTCCTTTTAAAAAGTAGACAAACGTCAGCACATCTTCCATTTTCCATCACTCTCTTTCCCCTTCGTCTCAATTTACTCTCTCTCTCTCTCTCTCTCTCTCTTCGGAAACATATTCAGCCTGCTTGCTGCTGATCCCAAAATCGGACACCAAAGCCGGCCATTGTTTATCTATTTGGTTTTTCCTTCATCATTGACCCCCATGATTTGTGAGTATGGTCTTACCCTTTTGTTTCATAGTTGTTCATCAGTAATTTTTGTTCTTTGTTTCTCTCAGCTACAGTTAGGGTTTCGGTTTTACAGTTCAAAATTTCCTTCTGATCAGGGTGATTAGTGTTTTTTTAGTTGTTATTTTAAGGTCTTCGATTTTCATGTGTTTTGTGATGCCGGTTTCTAGCTCCGGATAGAGGGAAAAATTGTCTGTCTCAATTCTAGTGAACAATTTTCAAAACTCGTGTGGATCCTCTGATTAACCATGCTAATTATGCTAAAGATTTCAATTTCGTGCCTTAAAAGGTCTCTTTATTGGCTGATATGCAGTTGTTTACTTTCAATTTTTGGATTCGTTGCTCATGCATAGTAATTTGGGCTTGTTACAATTGATAGCTGAGTCATACGGTAAATGTAGGTTAAGAACTCACGTCAACAATCTGGTAGCTCATAATTTTGTAAACTTATATGTGATAATCCTCGTAATTAATGGTGGGTTATTTTTTTTCCTTTTTTTTGCTCTTGGCAGAGTAGTTAAATTGGTATCATGACGAGAGTAGGACGTGATTTTACTGATTCGATGAAAAAGGAGGCAGTTCTTCCGGTCTCTGCGGACGTGATATTTGCGTCTAGTCGGTTTCCAAACTATAAAATTGGTGCTAACAACCAGATTGTCGAGGTTAAAGAAGATCCCAAAGTATTAACCATGAAAGAGGTTGTTGCTAGGGAGACTGCTCAGCTGTTGGAACAGCAGAGCCGCCTCTCTGTTCGCGACCTTGCCAGTAAATTTGAGAAGGGTTTGGCCGCTGCTGCTAAGTTGTCTGATGAGGTTTGTCATTGCCAAGTTTGTCCTTTTATTTTCAAATTTATCACTTGGTTTTTGTAACTTTGTTTGCGCAATTATGGAAACTAATATATGGAATTTTTTGGTTTACCTATTTCACGAACGGTTTTCCAATCAACTGGTGGTTTTACGCTTCACAAAGTGATGATCCATCTTCTTTTTGGTATGTTTTAAAGAAAGTAGGATTTGAAGCAGTCAGCAGCAATTTTCAGGATTTTTTCAATGGTTCATATGAAGTTTTTCCCGTACAAGTTGGGGGGAAAAAGTCAAGCCAGCCTCTGGCCCTCTAATAATTGAGATGATGCGACGAATATATTTGTTCCTATATCGTTTTATTTTTCTGAATTTATAAAAACGAATTCTTAACTTCAGGTTTTTTGGTTTGTTCAGTAGATTGGCTCCAAACAAACGAATAAAGTAATTATTTTCAGTTTAAATGATGCACAAAAAGTCTAAACTGACCTTATATTTTAATTTGCGTACCTTTCAATCTAATTTAATGGGTACAAATGAAAATTCTTTTCTGAGTACGTGTAGTCTGTCAAGTCCTTTTCCTTACTAAAAAACTAGAAAATAACAAAAATTCAACTCATCACATGAAAATGACTTTCAAACTTCCTTCATTTTTAAATTCTCTCTTGTTTAAATTTTCGCATTTGATGTCAAATCTTAAATCGATGAAGGAACTCTGTGCTCCCATATTTAATGTTAAAATCATAATTCAACAAGGGTTTTTGTACTCAATAGGAACTTGATAATCCATAAAAGTTTGGTACTCAACTTGTTGAAAATCGGTGGAGTCAGCTGACCCCATGGTTTATCAAGTGGCATTGCCAGTGGAAGTAGTGCCGGTTCTAGAATTCTTTTAGGGTAGTGCATCAAAAGCTTAAGTTGTACAAGTTTTATTACATGATCCCATTAACTATTTAAGTTCTAGGAGTTAATAATAGGAGAGAAATTCAGTACACTTGAATATTATTTCCTCAATTGTTTTGGGAGTTATATCTGTTTTAATAATCTATTAAAATTAACTTCTGTGGTTCAAATAAAGTTTTTGTGTCCACATGTTCCAATTAAGCATTTAAATCACGAGTGAGCTTGTGTTGGGTGTTCAAAATTTGGAGGGCGAGTCTGTTGCGTGTTCAATTTTTTTTAGAGTGAAATGACTCGGGCTTATATCTACTATGGTTATATGTGGATAACAACAGAATTTAGGGTATTCAATTGAATAGCCATGCTAAAGGGTCTAGCCGTAGAGCCGCCGGTGAATCAAGTACTTTTATTTTTAGTTTTGGGTTTTCTTCCTAGTTTTCAGCCAACTAAGGAAGCAGCCATGAGATATGAAGCTAAATTTAAGTGCTACAAGGGGCCAAACCCCAATACATCTTGGGGTTTGTTCTTTCCTTGGGGTAGAACTTGAAAACATTGGAATTCCAGTATTAAGGCGGGAGTTTTTTATGATATTCAATGCTTTTCTTCCGTTCAATACAGGCTAGACTCAGGGAGGCAGCTTCATGGGAGAAACATGTACTTCTAAAGAAGCTTAGAGATGCTCTTGAAGCCTTAAGAGGCCGTGTGGCGGGCAAGAATAAGGATGATGTAGAAGAAGCTGTTGCTATGGTTCGTTTTTTCATCCTTGCCTATCATTTCTCGTCTTCTCTCTTATTAAAATTGCTCATTCATTGATTTCAGATCTGGGAGTGCTAGTAATACTGCGGTGCGGTTAAACTGTTTGAGTTATTTCAGAGTGGAAAAAAGTAACTACCTTTAAAAGCTTAGTGAAGCATTCAGTTCTTTATGAACGCATGCTACTCAGCTTTTATGATGACGTACAAAGTATTTAGAAATGCCGATCAGGGTTCTTTCTATGATAATTATGTAAACATACAAAAGGGCTGTGGTGCAACACCTGATGCAATGTGGATGCAGAATCTCTTTCTCCATGCACAGCATAAATTTTTTTTCCTTTGGTTAAGAATTGAATGGCTCATCAAGGCCTTGTTTGGTAACCATTCCGTTTTCTGTTT